>CM047805.1:160695561-160980187 GCA_026214975.1 Gentiana macrophylla
AAAAAGTTTTTAAAAATAAAAATGTCTCGTTCAAATCTCTTAACGAACAAAACTCAATGAAAATACTGTAATAAAAGTAAAGAATATGGCTGTTCAATGCTAAATCAAACTTGTTTAAAAAAAAAAATTACTAAATCAAATTCAAGGGAAAAAGTCTTATAACAATCTCTCAAAGTATGTTGCGAAGTGGATTTTTTTTTCTTTCTCTTCCTGGCCACAGGAATCCGGCCATTTCTTCACCTTGATCTAATTGATATAGGTATATCGATGAATATAAATCTCAACATAATCAATTATATAAAATGATCAGATATATCACGTTATCGCGACTATTTCGTTATGATCTAATACAAAATTGAATATAGATAGATAGATAGATAGATATACCTCATGAATGGAAATTGGGATGGATGTGAAGCACTTGAGAAGATGATCTTGCAGAACAAAAATCTTTACGAGAAAAGTGCATCCGGCCAATTAATCTCTTTGAACTTATCAAATACAACCAACCCTCCATTCGATTCTGATCTCTCACACTTTTATCTTTAAATAAATAGTACTATATAATAAGCTCAAGCAAGTAGCAACCCACAGAGACACAGTACTTAAAATGATGAGTTAAAGAAGAAGAAGAAGAAGAAGAAATTAAAGCAAGCAAAATCAGTATATTCTGTTTGTATGGTTTGGGGGGTGTGTGTGTGTGTGTGGGGTGTTTCAAAAAGAGTATGTATGGGGCTTGTTGTAATTGTTGTAAATGATGAAGAAGAAATTAAACTAGTACTAGCTAGTAGTATAGTAGCAGCAAGAAACTGTATGTATTATGTATATGCAATTTAATCCAGAATCAATTGACATGCCAATTTAATGCATTAGGAAACACGTTGCACCTTATCATGCATTTAATATGAAGTACTCCCTATTTATAGATATTTTAATGGATTCTTTAAACTGCGAGGATTACTATAAATAAATTTAAGAAAGCAAAATAAGTCCAAAATAAATTTTCTTCCGTTAATTGCCCGTCCGCCAATGAGTCTTAGGTTGTTTGAGGTCTTGAGATCTTAGGAGTTAGGTTGGAGTCTCACCGCAGCGCATGTTCATGCAAGGCTTATCACATCTAAATAAGCGAATTTTGCTTTGACAAAACAAAACAAAAATCGCTTCCTTCCAAAATCTAATACTATAGTATTTTACTAACCTTTTGTTTTTATATTTATGAATGATTAATTACATTTTAATTTATCTTATATCTAATTATTATTACATCAACTTTTTAGTATTTTATAACCACTACATTAATGAGAGTAGTATATATTTTAGACTTTTAGTATTAGCATTTATGTTTCCTCAAAAAAAAGTATTATGACAGTATATCAGATAAAAAAGTATTATGACAGTATTATGAGAGTAGTATATATTTTAGACTTTAGTATTAGCATTTATGACAGTATATCATTTTTTTAAATTAAACTCTTCTCTTTTATAAAAATTGTGTTAAAATTCTAAATGGCCTTATAATTTGTGTTGGAAGGAGTATTATCAATACCATAGACATAGATTTTAGATAATTCATGGATGTTTTATTATATATAATTGAAGCAATCATGTTGAATGCCAGAATATGACCATTAAACACAATTCATTACTTTAATCACACCAAGTTTGATTATGTAGTCGATAACAATAGAAGGTTTAGCACATAATCACATTTTAATACTTGCACTAAGCATATATTGTATATATTGTAAAAGTGGTAGATATTCAAGCCCCATAGCAATTTTAAGAGAAGCATATCCTTGTTTACTAATTGTGAATACTTCCATCACCATCGAAAGGATTTTGATAATATAATGCACGTAATCCATGAGGTTCCTACAATATTCTAAAATACATTATAATGGAGTATTATATTATGAGAAGAAAAACACTATATTTATGGATGGGATCGAGAGAGTATGTAGACTGACATGTATATAACGTCATTAAACTATTGTTAATGTGAATAGTCATAAAGTAATAAAAGTGGTTGGTGAGATTATAAATCAATAATAAGATTAAAAGAAATACCAATTATTTATCGCTCAACGGTAAAACTCATTATCTCTTTCAGAAAAGAGATTTTACCATTTGAAATCGACTCACGATTATCCTATAAAAGACTCTTAGACATGTACCTTGTAATACATAATTTTGCATTTCTATCTTCCCTGCTCAATCGAACCGAAAATCGCTCGGTTATACTTTCCAGACATGTCTAGACGAAGCAAGGGACAAGCTTTGGGCAAATTCCTGTGGCACCCAAATTTCATTGAATCGAGCATTGCCCTCGTTGCTCGCCTAGATTTTGTGTCCATGACGATCTTACTTTGTCCAGGGCATGTTTGCATATCATATCCTATGTTTCAAGGTGTCCCAATTCAGGAGCATTTTCGAATCTCGCTTCATCTCAAAAATAATTATCGTGAACCCCTCGTTAATTCGCAGCTTGATTATGTTAAGCTGTGTGGTCCTGGCCTTGATGTTATGGTTTCCGGTTGCTCATAGGTTTGTAAGGTTTCAAAGGTTACTCGTAGTTCGCTCGTGTTTGGTTTCGCTTGTCTAAAAGTAATTAAGGAGTTCTTCTTATCAAAAAGGATTCGCCATTGATTTAAAGTTAACGCTTTAGTTTGTTTTAATGAATTTTTCCAAGTTTGCACGATTTGATAGTTTGTAGATATGTGTTGCATCTGCACTATTTGAATCTCCCAATCAGATGCATTAGCTTTGCTCCTCGACGATCAAGATAGGCGTAACTTGGGAACCGCCTCGTGTTCTCTTTATGTATTATTTTGTGATATATAAACTATTTTCAAGTTTAGATATTTTTCTGGCAATTTATGTAGTTTGCTCTCTTTGCCTTTGTTACTTAATAAGTGAGATAGGATGTGAGACATTGTTATATGGATTTTAACGTAAACTTATGTGTTTTATGTGCTTCTACTTGTTCTTAGTTGTGACATTGCAACGCATCGAGCGTAGGGACCATGTCGATGTATGGCTAGTTATATTACCCATGTCGCCCCAATTGTACGATGTACCGAAAGCGAGGTACCGTGACCTGACGCACGTTGGATGTACGCTAGTCATATTACCCGTGTTGCACCAAGCCCTATGTCAAGTTAGTAAGGATTATGAATAGATACCAAGACAAGAACAAAGACACGTGAAGTAAGCGAGAGACAAAAAAGATAGACAAGATATGAACATGTTGTGGTTAGTAGACAAGCAGAGTAATGGGTTGGTGGATGGCTTACGACGTAAGTTTGAATAGTAGAAAACGAACATAGTAAAGTGAGTAATTAATGTGGTCTCGTGATCGCAGTTGTTCTACATCGGGGTGGTCACTACATCGCGGGTGTCTCAGATTCTGGGTGGTCTCGTGATCGGAGGTGGCCACCGTGATCGAGGTGGTCAATGGATCTCGGGTGGTCAACGCATCGCGTGTCATTTCATCGAGGCGCCTATGCATCGCGTGTGTCTCGTGATCGCCAAATGTTATAACATCGCTGTGTCACTTCTTCGCGTGTCTCTCGTGATCGGAGTGGTCACCGTGATCGCGTGTATGCGGCATCGAGGGTGGTCACTACATCGCGTGTATGCGGCATCATCGCCGGTCACTTCATCGCGTGTCTCTCGTGATCGCGTGTCACTTCATCACGGTGTCTCTCAGATCGCGGGTGTCTCCGTGATCGCGCTGTCTCGTGATCGCGGTGGTTAATGAATTGCGTTGATCATCGTGATCGGTCGCCACCGGATCGCGTGGTCACCGTGACGGGTGGTCAATGTATCACGGGGTCAACGATCGGAGTGGTCACCGATCACGGTGGTCAATGCATCGGATAGTCATCGCGGCTGCAGGGTTAATGCGTCAGGCGTCGCGGCGTGGTCAATGATCGGGATGGTCGACGCGGCCGCGGTGGTCAATGCATCGGGTGGTCAATGCATCGCGCTGATCATGAATCGCGTGGTCAATGACGGACGGTCATCAGATCACGACACAATACATCGTAAAAAACCTTTATGCGCCGAAAAAAATTACGCCCGTAATTATAAAAAAGAAAAAATTTATGCTCCACAAAAAAACATTAAAAATCAAAATTAGGAGTAGGTTAGTCTATGTATTAATTTTGTGCCCTTCTAACTAAATAAGATTTCTTAACGTCCTAATTGCCTAATTAAGTCTAATATGTGTCATTTTGGACATATACCTCTAAAAAAATTTGTATTTGGAAAAATAAATTATATCATGAGAATAGAAGGTGTGTATATATAGATAGATATAGTATATGCGTGTCATTACGGGAATGAAATTGCAGTTTATTATGTGAAAAACAATTTGATCGAAATTACTTTTTTATTTTTATTTTTATTTTGAGGGTTGATCGACATCACTTTTGTCTCATCTGAATTACCTTGTTTCACGTCTCATACAATTAATTTTAAAAGAAATAATACCAGAAACATTAATTGACGTAAGACTAATTACCACAATAATCTTTAACTTTTTTGATTGAAACATGAGTGGCATGAATTAATACATATCGATGTTATAGTGATTAATTTTAAGCTCAATAATATGCTAAGATAAAAGCAAGTAAAATTTTTTTTTTTTTGGAACTATAACACAATAATACAATGCAAGTAATATATTCATATGTGTGTGTTGAATGATAATTAACATTTTTGTATGCTTCATCACTTCCTTTAAAGTGTTGAATCAATTATCTTTCTGCTCGATACCGCACAATTATCATCGCTTTCGTGTTTTTAAGATATGAGAGATACGTGAGACGATGGAAGAATATTTTTTTGAACGAAGTAGCTAGGGCTTTCTTTAACTGTTGCCCGATGCATTCAATTATCATTTCACTTTCATCTTTCTCTACAAATTTCTTGAGAATAAACTTTGGCAACTTCAGATCGCGAGTGGTGTCCATCCGTTTATGATCATATTCATATCGGTCATCAGTGTTGCTTATTACAATATGGGTAAGTTATTTACAATTACTTTGTAGATATGTTGATTTTGTTGGCAATTTTTCTTCATTTCCATGAAATAAATGTTATAAGTTTTTGCATTAGATATATGTTGTTTTGTTTTGTTTTTTTTTTTTTTTTTTGTTTTTGCAATAGTTTACTAGGTGTTTGCATTATATATAGAATTAACTACAAAGTGATGCATCAACTTGTATGTATTATCTACAAGTAAAATTTTTAGTTAGATAATATACACGTTGTTGATGTCTGATTTCATAGTCGATTCTAATTTTAAATTTCTATGAGTTCTACTGTAAATTGTGTATTATTATTTTTTTCTTTACGAATTCCTCATTTTTCTCGATGGCAAAAAGTCACCTTAAAAATGTTAGCCCTGGATAAGGGAAATATAAATACTTATATGGATGGTGCATGTATTTTGATGTTGAGCGATTTGATAAAACGATCAAAATCGATGCTTTAAATCCATTTTTAAACCGATTAAGACGGATGAAACCAACTACACTCACCGTCAGATGGTACCATGTAATAATGCCTCCACCCCCGGATAAAGTCGATCTTCATTTTCAAGTTTCCTCCAACTAGTACTCCTCCGCTTTTTTTTATCTGGTCAGATGGTAAGATTTACACAAATTCAAGTTAAAATAATTATTCGCTGTCTCAAAAGAGGTAAAATAACAAAATTATCATTCACTTATACATTAAAAATCGTATCAAAATTCAAAGTTATCAAACGAATTAGTAAAGCTGAAAAAAAGATGTTGCATTCAAAGGCTTAACCCAACATAGCAGAACAAGTGGCCCACTGACCCCACTCAAATTTCCAGATTTAATCGACTAATATACCCATGTAATAATATTAAAATTATGATGATGTATTATTTCGCATAATTTTTAATATAATAACCAATTTAGTTCAACTAGCTAAAGTTTTATCACTTATTGCAGGTGAGGTTTTTTAATATTTTTTTAATTTTGCTTCCAATCAAAAAATTCACGATGGGTCTAAAACTCATGGTGAAGTTTTTTAAATTTTTTTTTTTAATTTGATCTTCACTTAAAAATTCACGGCCCACCACCCGCTTTATTTAAAATGAAACGATGTATAAATAAAAATAAAGAAATTTAAAAACGACATTTAAAAACGGAGGGAGCAGCTAGGTGATTGACGAGCTGTTTTGTGAGAAAAGAAGTAAAAAGAATGGGCAAGAAACTTCTTTGGAAGGAAGGAAAAAGGGCAAGCAACTGTCATATTGATTGAGCGGCTGGCTGGTTTTAGTTTGGAGTTAGACTTTAATGTAGGTGCATGCAAATGGTTGATTAAATATTTATTACTGTCTTCCAATTTTTATTTTTATATTTATTCTTATTCTTGGGCGCACGGTATGCATATGCACATGACAATTTGAGTTTGTATATAAACAGGGCCGGTCCTGAGGGCATGAGATGGCATGATCGCCTGCGCTACGATATAAGAGAGCCTAAAAAAGTCATATCTTTAACAATAATGTACTCCTATTGATACTTGTTCGCTTTTGATCTTGACATACTTTGCTTTTATTTATTTATCAGAATGATATATGAATTTACCGTTAAATCATCAGAAGAAAGACATTAATGAAAATCGCTCTCAATCGACCGCTGTGCCGCATGAATCGAATGACATGTTGATAATATTAAACTTAATATCAGAATTGATGATTTTGCATCTGCATACGCAAATGATATTTTTATGATCAATTTGTTTTCACGTTATCAGAGCTTATGTTATCGATCGTTGTTTCGCGATTTTTGACGTTGCTTGGTTACGATTCGGATGTATTGTAGTTGATTGTGATTTTGTTGTTTCACTATTGTAATTTTCCATCTACTAATTCAATAATTTTATTGTTTTGACATTTATAATATATTTTATTAGATATTAGCTGTAGATTTTCTGAACGTGATATTTTGTAATAGAAATTAAAAAAAAATGGGCCAATCTTCAAATTTTGCCCGGCCCAATAACGGTTAGAACGGCCTTGTATATAAATATATTTTCGGCTTCCTTAAAATTAAGTGACACTATATTTCGACAAGATTTAACTTTATGTAGTTTTTGAGAATGGATGCTCGACTTTTTGCAAACCCAAATATTGATGTTATATTGACTTTTCAAATTTGGAATGCCACAAGGCAGATTCAAAAGAGATTCGCTTTTGCAGGCCAACTTATTTATCTTTTATCTATCTCTAATTTTGGTTCAAAATTATAAATTTAGTCCCTCAAGAAACACTCGAAAACGAACTCTCAAGCTAGTTCAAGTGCCATAAGAAAAACAAAGAATTCAAAGTAAAGAAAAGCCGGAAATAAGAAGAAGAATAAGAAGAAGAAGAAACTTGAACTTTATTCAATAGAATTTTAATTGTTGATGACATTACTCAATTCTCGGGGCTACATATACACATAGCAGCTACAATGACAGTTACTAACTTCCAGAAACGGTTGTAACAACCACAACTATTTCTAACTGTTTTCCTTTCTATGTGTTCGACCTAATGCCCCAAAGAGTCTCCTACTTGTGTTCCTCTATGTATACTCGCAACTGTGGTATCACCAACACCCTCAAGATGGACTCAAGGAGCCTCATACTTGTGTTCTTATGTTCTTGTATGTACTCAGAAATGTGGCAGATCCTGGATAAGGAGTGTATTTTTGCAAGAAGTAAATGGAATAGTGATGCATCCAATGGCTTTGTTAAGATCACCTAGTAAATTCTCGAGTTTTAATTGGTAGAGCTTCACTAAAGCCGATTGACTTTCTTTAAAGGACACGGCAAATAATTTCTATGCTGCTTTTGCCCTCTCATGAAACACATGATGTTGTTCTACGTGTATAGCACTTTGACTCTGTCACGTAACATGGATACGGGCTATTGTACTTGTATTCCTGATCATGTGTAATGTAAACCATCCATTGCAAATCACAAACCCCTAATGATATGGCCCTATACTCCGCTTCGCCAAACTTCTGTAGACTGCTGCTTGCTTTTGATCTCCGAGACACTAAAGCAGTAACTCAGAACATGCAACAGCCAATGATGGATTCCTCGGTTTCATGGTAGCCTTCCCAATCTAAATCAAGAAAAGCAAATGTGACTAAATGAATCGGCCGAGGAAAATAAAACCTCGAAATGGGTGCTAGTTTAATATATCTCAAAACCCTATTTGCATCTTCTAGATGATTGATAGTAGTGCATCAAGAAATTGTCTTAATCGATGCAATCGTGATAGATAAGTCCGGCATAATAATTGTAAGTGTACAAAAGTTTGCCAATAAGGCTTTTGTATTGTGGTCTTGTCAAGAAGGAGATCATAATCACCATGATGCAAGTGAGCCTTTGATTGCATAGTGTATTAACTCGGCTTGCATCCATCAAGCCAAAATCTTCTAATGTTAAGAGCATATTTTCTTTGATAGATTGATATGCCTTTTGTTGATCTAGCCACCTCTAATCCTAAGAAAAATTTAGAGGACCGAGATTTTTGACTTGAAATAACATGTAAATATGCCTTGAGTTCAAACGAGACATATCATTGCTTGCCAACACAATGTCATCCACATATGCTAAGGCAAAGAATGTAGACTCGATCCGCTGACTAGGTAAAAAGAATGTAATCATGTTTGACCGAATATAGCCAATATTCGCTGCCGATGTCGGGCTTGGCATTACACGCCATCGCCTTTTTTGAGGCCATAAAGTTGATTCAGTGAACTCGCACACCCGCCACTTCTTGGTCCGAAACCCTGAGGTGGTGTCATGTACACTTTTCCGTGAAATCATCATGGAGAATGCATTGTTCACATCCGGGCTGATGAAGAAATAGATTTTTAGCAAATGCAACAACAAGTAACATTCTCAATGTATTCATTTTGGCAATGTGGAGAAAAAGGTTTCATCATATATAGTCAATGCCAAAAGTTCAGGTGTAACCCTTAGCAATTGGGGACTTGCCTTATACCTCTCTATTTAAACCATCCGATTATGTTTGATCTTCTATACCTATTTACAAATTTATAGGTTTCTTGCCTGGGGAAAAATCCACCACTTCCCTTTGTCTTTGTCTTTATTAGTGGCATCTATTTCTTTCTCGCATAGCTTCTGCCATTCCTTGTGAATAATAATTTTGATTATAAGTTGTTGGTTCCTTAACTTTATCAACATTCATGATAAAAGATCCTGCATTTAACTGCATGTTAGTATACTTAATTAACAAAGCAGATTCCAAAGAGTATGGTGTGATTTGAGATACTTGATTGCAAAATAATCCCGCACTTTTGGTGTTGTTTGATCTGCCTACTAGACCTTCTAGTGTTGTGTATAGAACGTGTGACCGAGAAGATGCAATGTCGATGTAGAGAATGACGAGAAACATTAGAAAGTGAAACATCGATCCGGCAACATCCGTGTGATGCCGTATGGGAAGTAGTACTAGGGAATTCTTTTGTATGATATGAAAAAGAAGAAACTTGAACTTTATTCAATAGAATTTTTAATTGTTGATTACATTACTCAATTCTCACCTATATATACACATAGCAGCTACAATGGTAGTTACCAACTTCCGTAAACGGTTGTAATAGCCACAACTAGCTCTAACCATTTTCGCTTCTATGTGCTCGATCTAACGCCCCAAAGAGCCTCCTACTACTGTTCTTCTATGTGTACTGCAGCTTGTGTATCACCAACAGTCCCATTTGATTTAAATAAAAATACAAAATTTTCGATCATCATACGGATTATTTCTACTTTATTGGTTTTCTTGTAACGTTTTACACCATTGATTTTTATTCAATGCATTTTTTTTTCTCTTTTGGGTTAGGGAATCGTAATATCGTATGCTTTTTTCGTGTGTATGACATAGGTTACTGGACGTGCATGGCATTGGGTAGTTTGACATTTAATAAAATATTATAAAAAGGACATTGGAAATAAAATATATATCGGTCCTTAACTTTTTGTGATAATTTTATATATTCCTGGCAACATAGATATTAAATTCAGACCAGTCGTTGACCCAATAAAAATACCCGGAGTTATTGATTCAACTAGCATATCATAAAATATGATTGTGGATATAAAATGTGTGAACTAAAAATCAAAATAATTGATTCAAAAAAGAAATCAAAATAATTGTAATTGACGGTCGTTTTAACTTTCAAATATTCTAATAAAAGTTAACAATATACAAAGCGCCACAAAAGTTGCATACAACGATCTAGCTTAAATGATAATATGATTACTTCCTTTAAAAGATAGCTTTTTTTTATATTTATTACCCATAAAGACATAAATAATCATTTTGATTATATGCTTATACATTTTATTCAACCCTACCTAATTTACTCCTCTCTTTAAAGGAATAGTATTTTTATTTAATTCTCTGTTGCAACAGAAATCTTTCTTTAGATCATTGATGACATTCTTTCCAAGCTGTAATCTTTTCTCATTTCTTGAATTGTGGTCAGCCACTTTTTCCATTCCTTTGTTGCAATACTTAATATGGACGTACTTTGGCTCCAGGGGCATAAGTATCTTTGGCTTCAGTAAATGGATCAAAGGTATGGGATTTGGATGTCTAGATTAACTTTGCTTAAAGAGAACTTGAAAATCCTCGATTTGATAACGCAAAAAGCTGCACCATGTAAATCAACTAATTAGGCAATGTTTTTCTAATGATCTTGGGCCTCTTCTTATAAGAAGATCAAATTTCTCCAGTAAGATCTATGTTATCCAGATACAATACACAAACTCACAAGAAAACGCATGAATTAATGTACCTACAACTTTATCTCTGTTTCAAATTTAACTCAACCAAGTTGTGGTAAAAGGATCATCTGCTCAATAACATAAGAATGGTCTAAAATTTACGGTTATAACATTTAATTAATCACACAAAAGTGATCCATTTGAATTCCCTCAAACAAAATCAAAGAAACAACTTTCTCAAATACATATGAAAAATAGTATTTTAATTTTCTAGAGTTGAATTTAGACCTTGAATCTAAAACATCTTGCTTTCTGTCAAATGTAGAAAAAGATCCAAAAAGGAAAATTCTGGCCAAAGATTTATGGAGTGGCATTGATGCCACCTCATTTACAGTTATAGAATTAATGGATTGACATTGATGTCACTCCATATACATTTTCAGCTAATCAAAGGAGGCCATAAAACAAAACGGATACTTACTATTTGTGAAAACTCGAGGACTATTTAAACTGTTATCTTCAACAACATTGGAATGAGTATTTTATTGGAAAATTTTTACATTGTAATGTGTTATGGTAGTGATAAAATTTCGATTTATGATGTGACATTGATGTCACTTCATTACAATTAAAGAATTAATGGAGTGGCATTGATGCTCACTCCATTCATTGCTTACATTTATTTATGCATTTAATTTTAAATTGTTGATGAAGCAAATTGTTACTAGTATTTGAACCAAGATTGAGCTACTATTTTCCAAGCCCAAAGAAAATAAAAAAGATAGCAAATGATGAAGGTCGCAATACAATAAGAACAAATGATGAAGCTAAATGGATCGGGGAACTGATGGGAGTTAGCAAAATGATGCATTTTCATAAGGCCATTTAAAATTGTGCGGTGTTTCTTGCTTGCTTATTATTATGATGGTGATAAAAGAAGGTTGTGTAGATTTATGGCTGCTTTGGATTGATGGAATGAAATGAATCATTGAATATAATGCAATTGGAATTGAACGATATCATTCCATTACCTTGTTTTGTAGGCAATGGAACTCATCATTGTAGATTAATTTTTTCATTCCATTCCGACTATTCCATTGAATTTTGGCCGAATGAAAATCATCAATTTTCATTCCGCTGGAATGAAATCATATTCTATTCCTCCGCTACAAACAAGCCAAATTGATCTAATGTAATGAAAAAGCATTCCATTCCATTACCGCAATCCAAACACGCCATTAGAGTTTCTCCGCTGCCAAACAAGCCAAATTGATATAATTAATGGTTGACATTGATGTTATCGCAGATGTCACCGCTACATTAGATAACTAACGGCGACATTGATGTCATCATGTAAATGTCATCGCATACATTAGACAATTAACGGCGACATTGATGTCATTAAATAAATCGATACAATAAGACGCCATCAATAAATCGATACAATAAGACGCCATCGCGATACACCGATACATTAAGACGCCATCGCATAAATCGATACAATAAGACGCCATCGCATAAAGTTATACCGTAGCGTGTCACCGCGATAAATCGTTATAACAATACGCCAATGCATTACTCAATATCATATGATGTCATCGCGATAAATCGCGACACTAAGACGCCATCAGATAAATTGATACAATAAGACATCACTACATAAATCGATACCATAAGACGCCATCAGATAAATCGCTACAAAAATACATCACTGCATAAATCGATACGACAATACGTCACTGCATAAATCGATACGATAATACGTCACTGCATAAATTGATAACATAAGACGCCATCGAATAAATCACTACAATAAGACGCCGCGATACATGAATCGCTTATAATAAGACGCCATCAGATAAATCTCTACAATAAAACGTTATTACATCAGGATGCTCAATGCATCGAGGCGGTAAACGCGCCGAGGCGGTCAATATGTCGCGGTGTTCAACTCATCGGGCGGTCAACTCATCACGGGCGCGCTGGTCAACGCGTGGGCGGCCAATGTGATCGGAACGGCCAATGTGTCGGGGCGGTCACTTCATCGGGGCGGCCAATGTGGTTGGCGCGCGGGTGAACGGTTAGGGCGGCCAATGCATCGTGGCGGTCATTACGCCGCTGGCGTCAATACGCCACGGCGGTCAACGCGCCGTGGACGGCCAATGCATCGGGATGGTGGAATGTCGCGGTGGTCAATGCTTTGTGATAGCCAATACGCCGTGAACGGTCAACGCGCTTGGGCGGTCACCGTCTCCGAAACCAACGCGTCGCGGGCGGTCAACGCGGCCCCGACGGTCGACGCTGGCTGGGCGGTCAATGCATCCCGACGGCGAACGCGCCGCAGTTGGTCAACCATTGGGTCGGGCCAATGCTTCGATGGTCAACGCGTCGCGGGCGGTCAACGCGTGGTCGCGTCAATGCGCCGTTGTCGCTAACGCGTCGGGCGGCCAACGCGTCGCGGGCGGACAATGATGTTGAGACGCCAAACGAAACGGAGCTCCGGCAGCTTGAATTTGAAGATGCCGATTTAATCAAAAGCGTCGATAGGTGAGTCGGGAACCAAGCGCGTGTCGAATATCCGATGATGAAAACGGAGCCCACCACAAGAAAGAAAGCAAAGCCGCATAAAACTCAACATAACATTCTAATAAATTAAGCACGATCAAAACTCTTCTCTGCTTAATCAAGAATGTCCATTAATGCAAGTGCGAGCTCTCTAAAAAACACACACACACACAAAAAGATTATTACAATGCTCCACAATCATGCTCAAGCAATTAACCCAAACAAAAGTCTGCCTAAACTTGCAATAAAGCATGGTCCTTCTCCCAAAAAACAAAAAAAAAAAGAAAAAGAAAAGGCGCTACTCAGATTTGCCATGGTGAGGAGTACGGGTAAAATCAAGAAGACTTGATCCAACCCACCTGTGGATTCAAGGGATTATTATTGGTGATTCAAAGTGGTTCTTAGTGAATGCGCCAAGCCCAGCTTGGGCATTGCCACCGCTAAGCCATGTGTATTGTTATTTTATTTAATTAAAGGTATTTTAGTCCAGATAATAATATTGTGTCCTTATGTTCAACAGATTCCTTTTATCTTTATGTTCAATGTTCGCTTTTATGATTTTTGCGCCTTTCGGCCCTATATATAAAGATTCCGAGTCAACAATATAATGTCACCGACGCTCAAAAACAATCACTTCAAATACTCTAAACGAATTATTTATTTTACGCTTTAAATACACGTATTTCTGGTTTATGTAATTTGTAATTCACTATTTTTCAGTTTTAAATACAGGTCAGATTCTAGGAGAGTGGTAGAGCTACTCCCTCACGCCTATACCAATTTTACACCACCATCATCTCACCACATATTTTTCACTAAGAAAAAGTTAAAAACAAGATCATCATCTCACCACATATTTTTCACTAGTAAATTTTTTTAAAAATAACTTGAAATATTCATAACCACTTATATTATATTGGGTGTAAAAAGATAAAGATTTGATGAAAGAACTCTATCAATACCATATAAGATTCACGCAGCATTATTTTTTTTTTTTGAAATATCTTTTTTATTGGGTGGATTTTATTGAAACTTCTAAATTAGTGTTTTTAAAGAACTTTCTGCAGTGTGTTCTTTTTTTGGCATTTCTTTCTTTTTTATTTTGAGTGGATTTTGTTGAAATTTATAAATTAGGTTTTTAAAGAACTTACAATATCTAATGCAGTCGGCAAGTTGACAAAAGCAACCGCAAACATTGGCAGATCTATAGCCTTGAACCTTCATTGAGTTATAGTATTTTATTTTATTAAAATAATTTATCGACACCGGGCCCTTAAATTTGGTAAAATTGAACGGGCCTAGAGCCAAAAACGGACACGTGTCACACGTGCATCAAACCGTTAGATACATGATATATGTATTAGAAGACATAATATTATTTTGGGCCAAAAGATCCAAAAGATAACAAAACGGACTTATCGGACTTATATGACTAAAAGAAATCATTTGACTTATAAGAACAAAAATTAGATAGAGAGACTCAAATAATTTTAATTAAATAAATAAAATAAAATATAAAAATATAAAAAAGGGAGAAGAGGAGGCGCTGCTTTTTTTTTTCCGTATGCAGTGTGTGTGTGTTTTTTTTTGTTTTTTTACTTTATTAAATTTAAAAATCGATGTATTGACCATCGCGATACAACGACCACCCCGATACATTGACCACCGCGATTCAACGACCACCGCGCGCGCATTGACCACCTCGACGCGATGACCATCATGATGCATTGACCACCGCGACACCCGACAGCGATGACCATCGCGATGCAGACACCGCGACGGTCGACACCGCGGATGCGTAGACACCGCGAACGGCGACACCGTGATTCAGCTGACCACCCCGATGCGCAGACACCTCGATGAAGTGATACAATGACGAAGAACCACCCGCGGCGCAGTAGATGCCTCAACGGCGACACCACGATGCATTGACCATGCCGATCCATTGATCACCTCGACATGCTGACCACCTCCGACGCGCAGACACCACGATGCAACGACCAACCCAGATGCAGAGACACCGCGATGCGCAGACCACCCCGACGCAGAAACATCACGATGTTATAATATTTGACGATGCAGAGACATCGCGATGCAGAGACACCGCGATGAAGTGACACCGCATTGCAGAGACACCACGATGAAGTGACACCGCAATGCAAAGACATCACGATGTTATAACATTTGACAATGCAGAGACACCGCATTGCAGAGACACCACGATGAAATGACACCGCAATGCAGAGACACTCACGATGCAGAGACACCGCAAACGGTTGACACCGCGATAAGTTGACACCAAGAATGCGCAGACACCGCGATGCGCTGACCACCCCGGCGTAGAGACACCGCGATGAAGTTGACACCGCATTTACGCAGTTGACATCAACAATTTACGCAAATGACATCGATAATTTATGCAGTTGACATCGATAATTTATTTTGTCTGGCTTGGAAAATAATAAGAGCTCAATCTTGGTTAAAATACTAGTATCAATTTGCTTCATCAACAATTTAAAATTAAATGCATAAATAAATGTAAACGCGTAATAAAGTGATATCAATTCCACTCCATTAATTCTTTAACTCTAATGAAGTTGACATCAATGTCACATCATAAATAAATTTTATCACTACCAGAATACATTACAAGTCTAAATTTTCGACATCATAACATAATATTTTCATAGCTATAAATATACATACTTGACCATAATGAACTTACTTAAACTCAAATATGTTGCAAAGTCCCTGTGGCACATAAAGCCAAAAATGACCTCATAAATCCACCAACAAGCAGAACCACAAAAGCAATGCCCAAACAACAAGGGCCAAAAACCAAAAATAATCAATATTTTCATCATTTCAATAATATCTACTTTCCTTTTTTGAACACCTTACTCAAGACCAGAGGCATCATCCAAGGCAGAGATACCATTCAAAGACACAAGATCGACTTGTCAAAAGCAATAACAGGGCAACAAGCAAATTAGAAGTCAGATAAGAATAATAGCAAGAAGAAGAATATCTCGAGCCAACCAAGCGCAAAGAATAAAGAAGATCACTACCAAAGAATAACAGCTCGTAACTCACAAGCACAAAGATCAAGAGTCAAACAAAGAAGCAGGGAGACCATGGTTCCTGCACTTTTCCACGTAAACATTAACAACAGAACAGTAACCACCAGAGCAAGGGAATTCCTCAAAACATTTTCAAAAGGCAAACCAAACAGGCGAGGATCGTAAACAACATCAAGAAGATCAATCAAATGAGACATCAAGCAGCATACAAGCAACATCCATCATTCCAAAATCAAGAAAGATGTCGGGCTATCATAAGGGCGCATTTTCCGTAAAAACAGTAAAACCGTAAACAAAGCAGCTAGTGGGTATCCAAGTTTGTCGCAGCAGAGTCGAGTCCTTAACCAAAACCATATCAAGAGAAGATATTGTGGTGCAAGACACGAACAGATTGTTTCTAGTCCTACTTACATACAATTGTGGTCCAAGGTTGATGAGCCATCACAATACTCAAGATCATGCCCAAATTTCTTACAAAAAGTACAGTAAACTTGGTAAATCTTCATAGTAGATTGTCCGACCCAAAATCTTTCCACCAGTGCAAAGCGAGACGGGGATCTTATCGGGCGTGTCCACCAAGTTGACCTCAACCAAACATCAAGCAAAACTTACACTGCTTTTATGTAAAGTGACATCAATGTCGCTCATTAATTGTCTAATGTATCCAAATGATATATACAAAGTGACATCAATGTCACTTCATTAGTTGTTTAATGTATGCAAAGTGACATCCGCAGCGACATCAATGCCATCAATCTCACTCTATACGATCGACCCATTTCATCGCTCCGCGCCGCCGCCACGCCGCTTCTCCGCCGCTGATGGCCCATTAATGCCGAACATTCAACAATATTTTCAATACATATCAACTTGCTATGATAAATATTGAATCAAATCTATTAAGTATTAAGAATGTAATAAGCATACTTGCCTTGAGATTACCGGGCATTTTGTAAGTTAATGCTTCAATAAAATCACCAATTGCGTGGGTGTAGATATATGGTAGTTGGCATGTCAAGAAGTTTGTTTTGTCTCCGAGATGGCTTCCAACACATCCGGTGGCAATGACCACAAGAAATAAATACAATTCCAAGAAATGCATCAAGGTAACGCTTTCCATTCTCATCAAACAAATATTGCATCTTCCTTCAACAATATTGAGTCGTCCATACGTTAAGACATCAACAAATATGTTCCCATCTTTTCATGTGAAAATATCTTAAAGTTTGTCTTTTATCAAAATGAGAAGAAACAATAACATGTAATCAATTACGCCCATTTACAATTGCAAGAATTAAACAAATTTCAAGGAAATTTCAAAACGAATTGAAAGTTCAAATTGTTCTTTATTAAGAAATAATGGGCTTACGGGTTTTGGTAATAATGAAAATGTATGACCCATATACTCGCTTTTGCGCTGAGGAGGATTTCATCAGCAGTAATGACCATTATAAGGCTTGGGTTTGTAATCAAACGGAGGAAGCTCGAGCAACCACGAGAAGAATCTCCGCTTTCAATTAAATTGTTGAAGAGAAGCCTGCTCGCTCGAGCCTTTTTCCCAAACAACTTCAAACCCATATTCAAGACTTCTCCTTTCGCTTACTAATCACTCTTTCTCACCCAGATGGAGTTGAGATGAATTTGTTGCCACCGTGTTGACAATCCGAGACGAGAAGCAAAACATTCTTGCAATGGAAGCAGTGGGTTTGTAGATCGGAACAAGGGACGTTGTTGATGTGAAGGTGAGATTAAGAGATGTGCAAGGGTAAATTAGTAAACTATGATATATCACACATTATGTTCAATGATTTCTTTACGCCCTTATGGCGCTAATAAGATAAAAATTATACTTTTAAGTAATTAAAACCTATTATTTTTATAAGCATTTTACACATCTAACGGTTCAATGCACGTCTAGATAATGCATGTAATAATTTCTGTTGAATCAGTACTTTTTTTTTTTTCTTTCTAAAACATGAACTTTTATTCTTTTGAAGAAATATACTAAAAACAACATAACCGCAAATAACAAGATACCAAAACCTTCTTCCAACTTTTATTGCAAAGCCAATAAACTTATTCAAAACAAAAACAAAAAATTATTTGTTTCAATATCATAAATTCATGGCCTTCATTTGGTGCGACTTTGGCACAACCCCTCTTCATTTAAAAGGCCTCTTCATCTAAAACCCTTCATTTTACACACAAAATCAAACCCTTTTAACCTAATCACTCCAACCAAAGTTCTCTTTAAGTTAATAATCATCACCGCGCACCCTTTTAAATAAATTTCCTAAATTATTAAATGGAATCCTCGATGTAAATTAAAGTCTTCACTTTCTATCACCACCATCCGTGATTCACAAAATTTGCATGTGCAAAGATGACTGCCTTGTCGTGTAACGCATTTTAATTTTGTCTCCGTGCCCAAATTCTTTCCTTGACAACTTTCCCCATCCATGAAGACAGTAAGCTCTTTTCAATTTTCAACTCCAAGTCTTTATGTTAGCATCGTTACGATCCGAAACATGAATTGAACCGACTTAACGCCGCCTATCATTTCTATATGAGCATCGCTTAGGTGTTGCACGATTTTGATTGTGTTTGTCAAATTGGAAGAGTAAGACGACCAAACCTACTTGTATCGTAATCATCAATCTGTCAACCTAGTTTCAAAGATGAATATTGATATGGGAAAGAAAGGGTTGATGTACAATTATGTGCTGAATATATAGAGATGATAAGAATCATTGGAAAATCTCTTAAGATTGACTAGTTAATTCACCATTAATATATAAAGATGTGCTAAGGATCATTGAAAATCTCCAAATATTGGCTAGTTAATTTACCATTAATATATAAAGATGTGCTAAGAATCATTGGAATTTTTTGAAGATTGGTTAGTTAATTCACCACTAGACAAGATCCAATCAGGAGGATCTCGAAACTCTAAAATTTCTCAAAATATAAATGAGAATATAAATGCTTTTGGGCTTAAACGTTCAGCTAAATGGATAATGATGAATAAGAGCTTCCTGACTTTTACAATGGGCTCTCCGGGGATCTGGGCTGAACTTTATTTTCTCATTAAATGTCTGGGGGCTAAATAATTTAGCCATTAAAGGCCTGTTATTTATTATACATCTTTGTTTCATTTTTTTTTTCTTTCGGAAAGAAAAGATATACACGTCCTTTTTCTCACGCAAACGCCGAATCCCTGGCCACCGTTTGCTATAACTCGCTTAACTATTGCGCCGATAAACTTATAATAAGACGCGCTGTTATCGATTTTCACCCGCCCTGCACTTCGCAAATTACCGATCGCATATATGGCCACGTGGAATGGATTAGTTAAATTGCTTGCACAATGTGAGAAATAAGCACTTGGCAACCCATCATTATAAGTTATCATGTTACTCCGTTTGTTTTGAGTTTAAGTTTTTTTTTTTTTTTTTGGATTGTTTTACTCCATCCGTTTCGAAATAACTGAGGCTATCGCCAAAAAGATTTGTTCCAAAATCACTGAGGCAATTACCTTTCCATTGCACTATTTATTGTGTCTTTCCTACATCTACCCTTATTTATCAAGGACTAAGAGAATAAATACAACACCGCATTAATTATAGATTAAGGGTCTTTTTTAGTCATTTTAAGCATTCAAATTAAAGATTAACTCACATCTTAATATGCTTGTTAAGAATCGCCCCGCTTATTTTAACGGAGGCAAGATATACTAGTGGATAATAAAATATAATAAAAATGATCAAGAATGATTGGAAAGTTTTTTTTTTTTTTTTTTTTTTTTTTTTTGTAAATTTGTGTAGATAAAAATGATTGGTGAGATAAATTGAAATAAAGTGGTATAATGAATAAAATAATAATAATAAATGTAATAAAGCTGATAAAATGAAATGAGAGATGATTTAATACTCCATCCGTCCGAATAACTGGCGCATAATGCTAAAAAGATTCGCTCCAAAATAATCGGCGCAAGATACATTTCAATGTAATATTTAATGATTATTCTCATTTCACCATTTTTTATAATTTTTCCTTCCCCTACATTAAATGCGCATTATTAACACACTTCATATTTACTAAGGGATTTCAAAGGTTTTTTTAGAAAGAGGAAAACAACAAATTCCAAAGGTTTTTTTAGAAAGAGGAAAACAACAAATTCCAAAGGTTTTATAAGGGTTTTTTTTTTTTTTTTTTTTTTTTTTTTTTTATATCATATCAAAGTCAATGTAATAAATTGCTTCATTAATCTTTGTGTATTTGGCAACTCACACCGGCTTATTTTCAGAACGGGGAGTTTTTTTATTTGTTGTCAAGAAACGACGGTAAGAGAATCAGAAGAAATGACACGGGCCGATATAAAAACTCCAAACAAAACTCCAACCAAAACAAACACAAAAGGGTTGTGGCACTCAACGCGAAATACTTATGTGGTGTCTCCACACGTGTGGAGACACCGTGTGGCTCATTATAAACCATGCAGTTTCATTCAGTATTTAAACTGTGTGATTCTGTGGAGACACCGTTTGGCTCATTATAAACCACGCAGTTTCATTCAGTATTTAAACTGTGTGGTTCTGATCGTTTCACCCGTCAATTCACCTCAAAATTCCTCACACACAAGTATTTCCAAATACTATTTTTTTTATTGCATCTATGTACTTGCATCTATACCAATACATAAAAACAGTATAGATACACATATGTTATACCTTTTTCTTACTCCCTCCGTCCCATTTTACGCCATTCAGCTTGATTTTGATTTTCTCAAGCACGCTTTTAAGGTCATGATAACTAAGCCAATTTTGACACTATCTTGATGAAATTATCGCTGCGGTCGCCCTCGTGAAATCACAGTGCCTTAGGCCGAAAAAAATTAACAGGCCCTCGACCTTATGAAAAACAATATATTACTACTAGTTTTGATGCTTACTACGCTGATGAAGATTATAAATAATGCAACGGAGTTTGATTGAATTTTCTTTCACTAAATTCGGCTTATAAATTTGTGTCTTTTACCGGTTTTTTAGCTTGATTAAAAAATAAAAATAGACCTAAAATACACTTATATTACATTAAACAGGGCCCTAAAATTATCGGGCTTTTAGTGGGGGCTCTAGGTCGCGCTTATGGCTCCTCGCCTCGTGACGGCCTGACACGCCCAACCCTTCTTCAAGAATTGTAGTGTAAACAAACGAGTAATTTCACGAGATAAGGCAAAATCGGCCATTATCATCACCTTAAACGCGCGCTTTAAAACGCAAAACGAACCTGACACATAAACGACGGAGAGGAGTAATGATCGCCAAGGGCGGTGATCATATGAATAATTTTCGACATCCTGGTCATTTTATGTCCACTTACAAAATAACTCAATACATTTCACAACATTAATCATATATGTTGACACTTTTATCTATCAATGAATCCTAAACCATATAATGTTTACGTGTCAAACAATATAATGTTTCATTTCCCCACTCCACCAAAATAAACATGTCACAAAAGAATTACACCATGACAAAAACAGAAAAACCTTAAATTAAACCTAAAACCGTTTACCCTTTGAACAAGGAAGGACAATAAAGTAAGAATATAATTTTACATGGTACTCTAATAAAATGTTTTAAAAATTTGGACCATTATGATGTTTTGAATGACATTATTTTCCAATCCTTCTCAAGAAAGTTGGAAAGACATTTTCATGTTGGAGAGAGAAGTTTTTAATGCACAGATTACGCGATTTTTCCGTCGATTCAATGCATTGTGTTCAAAGTGATTTTAAACAGTACTGCCTTATCATGAGCCTGTAAGATGAATGCAGAGATGCAATATTTATCGGACTTGGAAAATATTGTCCAAGATCGTCGTGAATTTTTAATTGCTTTATTTCGCTTTTTCCTTTCATATGTCGCAACGGGAATTTTCCGCTTATCTCGCTGGCTAAAAGGGTTGAGTTAGTAGGAAGTGTTTTTGGGGCTCGCCTCCTTCTGACGTAATTTTAATTGTTTGGCTGATATTAATTAAATTAATGATTTTTCTTTTCAAAAAAATTGGACCATGTTACTCCCATAGAAAGAAATTACAAGATCGATATTTACGTAGCTTATATCAAGTTTGATAGATATGATTAATTTTTACACATTCTTCACGATATATATGGTGTGCCAGATGACGATTGGATTCATCGCGACACGCCCACTTTTAATTCACAAATAATCATATACTATAATTCTTCTCAGTCTGTGAATATAATTTCATTTATTTCAAAACCGATGTTTTGACTTTAAAAAAAAATTTAAATTCCGTTTTTTAGTACTACCTCCGTTCCAAAATATAAATTATTCTACAATTTTTGATTGTCCTACAATATAAGTCATTCTACACTATACCAATGCAACATTTACTGTTTATTTTTCTATCTTACCCTCAATTTATTATTAATCCAATAAGTTTTCATTAGTTAACAACTATTATATTACTAATAATAATCATTGTGTACTTTAGACTTTTAATTTTAATATTTATACCATTCAACCACTTTGTTAACGTGTGTGAAAACTCATAGAATTATTTAATTTAGGATGACTTAATTTTAGACGGAGGCAGCAGTTAAATTGCGTTTTTGTTTACGGATTTATCCTAAAAACAGTATTCATGTAAAATTTCGGCATGCGTTATTCTACATACATGATACATATCCCAGAAACGGAATAAATAAATAAATAAAGATTACTAGTAGTACTACATTTACATTTGCCAGGGCCCAGGGAGGGGGGAGCGACTGGTGAGGTTTCACGGCAAGCATAATAAAGTGTCAAAGGGTTTCGTTCTTCGTCCCCGACAATGATTCGATCGAAGAATTGAGCTTGTTTGACTCACGAAGAAATTTTTCCCTCAAACAAAAAGCAATAAGGCGAAGATAGCATAATTTAAAAAGTAAACGTTACAAAGTGTGTGAACCGTGAAGTTTTTGGGAATTGGGTCCCAAGCAATATTTCGTGTGATTTTTATAGGCACGAGATCGCGGAACTCAATAAGGTTTCCCTTTTTCTTCTCAATTTACATATATTTATGCGTGTTATGGAAAATGGGTATGTGTTTCCCACTATTTGAATAAAAACTGTTTGGTGGAGACGTCTTTTGTTATTTGTTTGCCTTTTTTAGTCATTGAATCCATGTTTTTCTTTTGTGTTTTACAACTTTTTAAGAATTCCAATGAAAAGTTGCTTTTTTTTCTAAGAAAAGCTAAAGCTTGTAGTTTTGCAGGTTGTGTATGTCTTGTTCATCTTCCAGGATAGGATGAGGTGGATTAAGTTTGATGTGATCGTTTATCTTCTTTATTTGGTAATTTTCCTTCTCTGAAACCATTTGTTTATCATTAAATCTTTTGATTTGAATTATTCACTCAGCTTTTGAATCAAAATTGGTACTTTCAATCCATTAAACTTCATTCTAATGGAGGAGCTTAACAAATTGATTCAAGTAATTTACATATTTGTGATGGAAATTGGTTGCGAAGGTCTGGGCAGTTTCTGTCATCTCTTTACTATGATGTTTTCTCAAAGTTGTAAGCTTTAAATGAATTTCTGTAACAGTTTGTACAGCGATGATCAGTGCTTCATCACCAGATGAAGATAGATTCGACGAGTGTGAAAGCATTGTCAAAACGTGGGCGTCTTCCACGCATCAACCAGAAGTCAGAGAAGATAAGATATTGCGGGACTTCCTATTTTTCCTTCATATCCCAAGAACAGGTGGAAGAGCATACTACCACTGGTATATTTTAGTTTGTAGTCAGACTACTGTATTCGACATTTCCTTTGCAGTGCAACAATGCCCTTTAAGTAATGGTTGCATTTTATTGGAAGCAGTTTTCTGAAAAAGCTGTACCCTGACTCTTTGGAATGCCCACGGTCTTATGATAAATTGAGATTTGATCCTAGGTAACGACTTTTGCCTTTAATTCTGTTGTTAATTTTAGTTGCCGTGTTAAAATTACTAAATTTTGTGGATTGTTCATTCATGTTCCTTCCTCTCCATTGTTTTGGAACTTCTTTTTTGCATAAAAAGTTACAAAAACAACATTTTCCCTTGCGCTAGTTTTGACGGGAAGGGAATTGTTGGTTCAGCGGTAATAGTTGTCACGGTGGCTTTAAGCCATGGGTTTGAGTCATGAAACCAGCCTTATCACAATATGAGAGGAGACTGTGTATGGTAGGGCTAAATGAGCTTGCCCTTCGCCGGACCCCATATAAGCAAATGCTTCCATGCAAAGAACTGCCCTTTAGTCCAGACGTCTTGCTTCACGGAGCGAGCTTATTGATGTCCGTAAGAATATCTTGATATATGTATCATTGGCATTGCTAGTCCGGACTCCAGTTACTAGCCAGAACGATATCCACACTGTCAATGCACTTCTGTGTATTTTAGTTGTGAGATTTATCCATGAAGGCCTGCTAAAGCTTTTTTGTTCTGATGAGATTAACCGACTTTGGATTGATTGACCAAATCAACCAAAATTTTGCTGATAATTTATTGCTTTTATATAATTTTTTGTTCTTTTTACTACCCTCCAAAAAAATAAAAATAAATTTTAAAGAATCTGTCCTGACTGATTACCAGCAGGCTCTATTCTCTTTTTTCCACTACTTGGTTAGAATAGCTACTCTGAGACAAATATTAAAAATTGTATTTCTTCTTTATGAAATGCTGTTTTAGGACTTCAAAATTCCATGAGATACTTATCTGGCTGGAACTTGTTTATATGCAGGAAGTCAGATTGTAGCTTGTTAGTTACTCATGATGACTACAGCATGATGAACCAATTCCAAGAGGACAAAACTTCTGTGGTGACTATACTAAGGGATCCTGTTGATCGTGTTTTTAGTACTTATGAATTTTCTATTGAGGTAGCTGCTAGGTTTTTGGTGCACCCTAATTTAACTTCAGCCTTGAGAATGACTAAGCGCTTGCGTATGAAGACAAAGGGAGTGGGAATAAGCACTTTGGATATCTGGCCATGGAAGTATCTGGTACCTTGGATGAGAGAAGATTTGTTTGATCGGGTATGCTAAATATGTAAATGTTGCTTGATTATCTTGACTTAATGAATATGCATCGGACTACTGCTATTCTTTTTTGTCATCCTCCTTGGTTTCGTTCTTCTTCTTATTTCCTTGTACTTGTACAGGCTGGGCCATGTATTTCTTCCTCAACCCTCCCCATCCCCCCTCCCCCCCCCACCCACCCCCCCAACCCAGCACACACCGCCATTTTCTTCTAGGTGGTGGGTTTATAGGACTGCATGATCTCTCTCACATTTCCCCTCCCCCCTTGATAATCTTTGCCTGTCAGTTTCTAACATATTCTGCACAACAGATTAGTGGATCACCGGTTCATGATCATAATTTTTTTGGTTTAGTTTAACTTGGTTAATTTTCATTTACATTGATCTTGGGTTCATTGGTGGCCTCTATAAATTTATTTTGAAGCTTTCTTTGTATATTTTATTGCAAGCAAGAAAGTGTTGTTTTAAAGAGACTTAGAGTGACTCTAGTGACTTTATGCTGTGGATCCATTGCATTTATGATTTAAATGTTCTTTTCGGATTTATGGCAATTGCAGAGGGATGCCAGAAAGCGTTTGGGTCGGGTTTCTATGGATAATAGTGATCCATACAATATGGAGGATTTTGTAATGCCATTGCAGAAGTATGTTAATGACCCTGTAGCCCGCGATGTCGTTCATAATGGAGCTACTTTCCAGGTAGGCCAACCTTCATAAAACTGGATGAATTTTTTTTTCCTTGGAGATTGTGTACGCTAACATTCTGTTTTAATGGTTGTTTAACAGATAGCAGGCCTTACAAATAACTCTCACCTGGCAGAGTCACATGAAGTTCGGCATTGTGTACTGAAATATCGGAGTCTTGGGAAATACGTCTTAAATGTTGCAAAGGTGCGGATAACATAGGCCCTCTAAGTTTCATATGACGTTCTTTTGTACACTCTTTTGTCTCTGATTTTATTTTCATTCCGTACGGTTGCAATCATGGTAGAACCTTGTAAATCTTGCAGAAGAGGTTGGATGATATGTTATATGTTGGACTTACAGAGAAACATAGAGAATCGGCTACAATTTTCGCAGATGTGGTTGGTACTCAGGTGATTTCTCAGTTCAATGAAGCCAAGTCAGAAACGCCACCTGCTAACCTTTCAGGTGAGTACCCATATCATATATGACACACACAAGGATGCAAGGGATTTCTCGCCCTCATTTTATCTTACTATGTTAAAGTACAACGATGTTAGAAATTTTATCATTTCAACGATAAGACAAGTCGGTGTTTGTTATTTTAAATTCATTCTCTCTCTCTTTTTTTTTTTTTTTGTTGACTGACATACTCTCTATGTTCTGCAGAAAAGAGCTCTTCGGTTTTGGGGTCAGACTCGGATGCTGATCGTCAAACGGTATATATTTTGAAGCCACCTTCTTTTTTGGAATCTGTGACTGGATAATAAATATGAAACTATGATTTCCATTTTATCATGGTCTATGTTTTAGAACAATATTACAGACCGATCGCAGAGAAGAATTAGAAGTATTGAGGCTACAAATGGAAGTGTAAGGTTTCCTATGACTGCAGAATTTTTATTTCCTCTATAATCGGTGACTGAAAATTCTGTATAAATTGCCAGATGACCGCGGAAAAACTTATGAATGTCTACGAGAGTTGCATTACAACATTACGAAAAACACAATCTCAAAGACGTACAAACTCTCTTCATCATATACATCCAGCAAATTTCACAAAAGAGGTATGCTATATATGATTCTTTTTGTCACTTATGTAAGTATCGTTATGGAAACTTATAATTTACTTTCAAAAAAAAAGAAACTTGTAATTTACTTTTTGGGGGGGATGAAGTTTGGAGGCAATAAAAGATTCTAATAACTCAAAAATTTCTATAGCATGACATTGTACTACATATTTGCAGGCTCGTCGTCGGGTTCCTGATGATCTTCTGCAGAAAATAACACTACTGAATTACTTAGATGTGGAGCTGTACAAATATGCTCAAGGTATTTTTGCAAAGCAACAAAAGCATGAGGTCCCAATATTACCTGTCGTAGTAAGTTCTTTACTCTCATTGTATTGTCATGTTTGCAGGATAAACTGTGTCTATGCACGGGTTCCGTTTCTTTTTTTTTTTTTTTTTTTTTTTTTTTTTTTTGAATGAATTGTTATGTGTGTGAATTGCAGGAGAAGGTAGAGAACACTTTAGACAAGTCATACGGCTACGCTTCGTCGGAGAAGCTTCTGTACATTGCTTTGTCCAGTATATTACTTGTTATAATCATTTACATGTTTGTATATTCAAGAAGAACAACTTCAAAACTTAAGCTATGAATATGACAGTTGTAAGTGTAACACTCCCCACCAAAAAAAAAAAAAAAAAAAAAAAAAAAAAAAAGAAAGAAAGAAAGAAATTGAATGCCATTCTTTTTTCTTACAAGTGTTGACAATTTCATATTTCAAGAACGAATTACATGTTTACCCCCTAATTACCATTATATGTTAAAATTTGGATGTAATTGTAATGCTGAAGTAATTGAGGGATGCCAATAGAACGTTTGTATTTTAAATTTTTGTTGCTAAATTAGCACTTGGTCCCCTTCATCCAATGATAAGTTAGGGCCCAAAACGGGAAAAATTGTACTCCTCAACATGGACGGTCCGTATAATTAAGCGACAGAAGAAAGAGCTTGTCAGCGAAAAAAAAAAAAAAAGAAAAAACAAAACAAAACAAAACAGGGTATTGAAAACACGATTAGGTTAATTGATTCGCCTAGTAATAATGTTCATTGATTCGATTCCTCCATGTCTCGAATAAAACCCCCAAAGAAAACACGATAAGGTTCAAATGGTTTAGGGTTCAAATGGCGGGAATCGTGTAACAATTGTAGCCGACATTAATGATAAATACACACAGCATAAGACGCCGAAAGAAAACAAAACACGATTAGGATTAAATGGCCGGGAATCATGGAACAATTATAACCGAAATTTATGATAAAAACGCACATTTTTCTAAGCAATAGGCCCTGATAGATTTTTTTTTAGGGTAATAGGACCTGATATTAAACAGGGGGTATTATCGAAATGGTCATTTTAACCAATAATAATAAAACGATAAATATAAATAACTATAGAATAAAAAAAGCAAACATATTTGCTTGATTAAATACCGACTACATGCCCCTCAAAAAAAAAAAAAAAAAAAAAAAAAAATACCGACTACCTGACAATAATGACAATGCTCTAATAATGGATTATATTTGAAATGAATTGCAATAATTTAAAATGTAGTAAGTGAAATGAAAGGTAAAGATGACAGACTAGTTCAAATGTATTACGTATTTGTCATTGCCATGAAGGAAGATATTCTCTCTTGTAAACCATGGATGAGAGACAATGAAATGAAACGGTAACATGCATGCTACTGTATGACCCATAGGTGAGTACTCCCTATCTGGCCTAACATCCACTTATAATTACTAAAAATGGATCCCTTAATCAACTAGATGGACCGGTAACGAAGAATCCCTTGATCAAAGAATAAATTCATGATTGAAAGTGGTTAGAACAAGAAATCCTAGACACCAACCTAGGATTTTCAAAAAAGTGAACATAACTCACCAAAACCAATGGATTTTGTCGCTGGATTGATCTCTCTGCACGTAGTAAGGATTCGCTTAATGTCAAGAATCTATGAATTGACGAGAAACATGAGTTTTTGATGATTTAAACTTACAAAAGTTGAAGGAGGCGCTTGTGTTTCCAAGAGGTGTCCTGATCCTCTACTTACTGGTAATCCTAATGCGCGACTCACGATCTCGCCACGTCCCTAAAGAAATAAGATTAAAATCATGTAATTTCATGTATTTGGTAGGGACATAAATTGAGGCGGCCATTGTAGCGGCCACACTGGCCTGTAAGGCAGCGACATGGATTCTTACAAAAATACATAAATCCTTTATATTATATTTCAGGTCATTATATGTGTACTAATGAAAAATACATACATTATATATAAATGTTTGTGATACATTTAATATCACCCCAATTTTTTTCCAATAGGAATGAAGTGTTTATTCCTTGTGTATGTGTATTGTCCATATGAGATTGATGAGCCATGAACCAACAGCTTATTTGGCTGATCAGATTTTGATACTGGGCTAGAAATACCATACTTACGCACGAGTGTTGCTCGTTAGTATTCTCTATATATTTTACTTGTTGACTTCAGTAAAATATAAGAGGTTGAAGACATTTGAAGTAAATATATCTGAAAGAGTAGAAGTAGAAAGTATTTTCATCTGGTAAAACCAAAAATAAATCTGGACACACCATAGTATATACATATGTCACCATCAGATGATTTAATGACATATTTGGTTGTGATAATTTCTGAGCCTGAGCTGAAGTTATATTTTAAATGCATAAGTTGATTACTACGACATAGACTTGTAGTTTACATGCAAATATGTCATTAAATATAAAGAATTGCTGATTTTATATGATAAATGCATAGCATAAGTTGTCCAAAGTACTATAATATTTGTTGTTCCTCATACAACTATTAAATATATTGTTCCAAAGTATGAGTGCATAAGTAAAGGTAATTTACATGCCTTTAATTACTACGACATCTAAACCTTAATGGTGATGGTCAATCCCTTCACGTCTTTCTTGAAATTCGGTTCGCTATGATATTTGTGATATTTTTAATAATCCTCCCACTAGCTGCAATCAATAAAAATATTGTTGCTCGATCTCCACCATCCTCCTGGATGAGCACTGAGTTGCGACCTTCCAAATTACATTAAAGTTTCAATAATTACCCAAAAGAGCTATTCTCCAAGTTTTTTTTTTACTCTTATAAGCTTTGACCATAAAAAAAAAATAGAAAATCTAAAAATTAATTAAAGACAAATATACCCTCTTTTAATAATATCACCACCAACTCCATTGACCCATTTCTTTGTACCAACTCCATCCACCAAATTTTTTTAACTTTTTTTGTTATTCGCCAAAAGAATGTTTGCAATGAGGTTTCGAACACACACAACTCCCAGCACTTCAACCCATAACAGACACCACTATACTACATTTCTTTTGTTTCCATAATCGATACTTAAATCATATATAGAATGCAAGCTATTATAGTGATATTCTAAATTTTCTACTTATAACGTATGATATTTTATTTGTAAGAAAATTAATAATAACGAGGCTTGGTAATTTCAAATATTTCTTAACCCTAACGACTTTAAAGATATTTCAAAAAACAAATAAAGACATTATCAATCATTTTTAACATCATCAAACACTAAAACATATGCTAAAAAACATTATAATCAGCCATCATATTGATGGTTTAACATTTTAATGAGCTCAAATATGCATCATACACATCAAATATGATGTTAGATTATTTATATTCAATCGCAAACAATATATACACCAAATTGATATTCAATCACTTATAACCAAACATTAAACACTATAATAAAATTAAATGAATATCAAAATGATGTACAATTTACTTATATTCGTCATCATAATTAACTATAATAAATATCATATTGATATTCATTCAGTTACAATTATCGTAAAATATTATAATAAACACAAATGAACGTTAATTTATTGTTCATCAATTTATAACCATTAGTAAACACTTGATTGAATTTAGATAAACATCAATTTGTTGTTCAAACGCCCAATTGATCTTCATAATCATAATACTAAAACCATAATAAACTTAAACAAACATCAAATTGATGTTCAATGTTGTGTAATCATCATCAAACACCATTAACCCCTCTATCGATTTCCTTTGATTGTATCAAAGGTGCGCAATCGATCAAGATCGTAATTAAGTAACGAGGAATCAAATATATACTTCATGTTATGAAGGAGTGAACTCTTTCTTTTGAGACTTACATTTTTCGCCACCGATCCTCGAATGGTGCTAAATGAGCGGGATTGAGGAAAGTATCAAGTAACCAACCATACCGCCAAATAAAACGTCACACCTTGACAAGGCATGACTCTATAATCACATTATGATTAAGATTCAATCCATATATGGTCCTCTAATGATTCAATTAATCTCTCGTAATGCACTTAGTACGAGATCATCATATCGAATCGGTCTAGTCATACGTGAACCCTTTCACATATATGTGCAAACCACTAAGGTGTCTAACACCAAAGAAATTTCGACGATCGACGATCACACTCTATGTGTTCTGGGACACTAGTGGTAAATTGACTGTGAGATCCCAAGGTCCAGTCAATTATGATTCTAATCCATTTATCACGGACTAACTATTTACATATTCAATCTTACTTATAAAACTTACAATCATCCACATCATAATTTGGCACAAGTGATATAACATTATTTATTAATATAACAGAAAGTGTATATCATAAATATATTACATTCTTGATTAGTAAATTGTATTATATAATGTATTAACTAATGATACATGAGTTGTATCCAGTGTGTATATATATATATATATAAAATTTAAAGTACCGTATGTATTATATAGAGTACATAATATCATATGAATCAAAACTAGATCAAACCGGCGCTCGAACCGGTGAACCGGACACCAAACCGGGCCGATCCATGCGTTGGACTGATTAAGGAAGCCAACCGATTAGGGAAATCTCGCCGGTCAAACCATCAACTTGCCGGTTGAACCGCTAAACCGTAACTCAAGCAGATATTTATCAAACTATGTTTTTTAGAAATCGGTGAGTTTTAAACAAAACTAATCTTTTTAATATGAAATTGCAATGATTGGATTATGGAATATTTTAGAAGCGATTATGGATGTCATAATTTAATTTTTATTCATGTATTGAATATAAAATTATTGTTTTTAATTATATATGCACTCTTCAATGAACCAATCACCAATCGATCGAACCGTGACTCCATCGTTAGTTTTTGGTAATACCATAATAGTACACAATCTTAATAAAAAAAAAAATACTACACTAATGTAAAGCTTTTTTCCCCAAAACAAAAAAAAAACAAACAAACGGAAGGATGAGATTTGCGGCTTACATTAGATTTGTGATCTGCGTGTTTTTTTTTTTTTTTTTTAAATTAAGAATTAAGAAAGGGCACTATGGGTATAAGGATATTAGAAAATAAGGAGAAGCTTATGCTGATAAAAAAATTAGTAAACTTATTTAAGTAAAAATAGGTTGAGATTGGCTTATTTAATCAAACACCCCGTGATTTTTTTGTTGGGTAAATCTTCGGTGGAGTTCTGGAAGTGTGGGGATAGAGATGTTTTAAATTACTATTTATTTGGAAATTGATGGATGATTCTTGCCTTTGTTGTTAGAGTTATTAGATGTAGGTAGAAACCAGTCGGATGTTTTGTCTATGAAACGGGCTGCTAAATTACGATGTAAAATTGCTGAATTCTCACTGATCAAAGGAAATCTGGAAATTCTTGGAGATTGGATTTGATGATGCGTTTTAAATGTGAAAAATAATTGTTTGGAAGATTGAATAAGATAAAGATTCTGACTTTATGTGAAGGAAACGAACCCAACCTTAGTCCGGACCCCCTCGTGTGAGCTCGATCCCATGATTCGAGTCGCAAAGTAAACCTGGTTCATGCAAAATGAGCTTATTTTGTGCCATTGCACAAGTTAAGCTTACTTTGTGTATTGCATGTGCAAAGGCACAAAGTAAACTTTACTTTGCACGTTACTTTTCACATGGTAGTTCATCGATGATCAATAGAGAGAATAAGGGCTCAAAATTGTTTGCCAGAGTAAGCTGATATATGGATGTTCTATGGCTTTGAAATTTTCATCTCTAAATGGCGAGAATCGTCATCCATGATATTAAAGAGAGAGAATGAATTGTTCAAATTCCACGTCTGTACTCTTTCTATATATTTGTAAATTAATTCTAAAAAATCAAGTGTTCCGATGCCCCTAGGTGATCCCTCTTTAAGTTCATATTTCCTCACAACTTCCAAAATTCTGCACATGGATTCTAAAGAAAATATAATGGGTAGGCAGAAGCAGCTCAAAACAAGACACCAAGATTATCAAGCTCAGAGTGCCACTTAGCAGCACAAGAGATACACTTAAAAGAATATATGGTAGAAAAAAATAACTATTCACTCACCAGGCGAGGGGACTCTAGAACATCAAGCCTCAAATACTTAGTAGACAGCTCATCTAAGCTGCTTTTAATCCCCATACCACCCTGTCCAAAAAAAAAAAATCATTGCTTAAAGAATGAGATTAATTCTGACTGATAACCAAAGATTTCATGATTTACATTTTACACCATGTATAATGGAATGGGAATTTTATTACGTGTTCATGGAGCATGCTAGAATAGATGACAATCGGAACTTGTTTTAGATTGTCACTTGAAATATTGTAATTGGATTTTTAAATGGGAGTGTTATGCAATTTGATTCACCTTAATTTCCTGGCAGAATTTTGATGGGAATGTGGTGTTATGTATGGGTGGTAAAGCTGTTTGATTTGTCATCAATGTTGTGATCAGGTTAGGAGGGAACTATTTGATGTTCAAGTTGAAGAATGTCGGTCTAAAAGGGTAAGGATCCAACTAAATTTGATTTTCATTGGAAAAAGATTGATTTACTAGTTACGTTTTGTGGAAGGAATTATTGTTAATGGATTTTTAAGGTAGCAGCAATGGATATGATGAATTCTGGAGATAAGTTACATCTACCAGTGACTGTTGAGAAATCTTTCATTTCAAAACCAAAGTGCACCGTCAAAGACGAAGAAGAAAAGTTTCTCCTTAGCTTAATCTTATACAAGGTCTAGACTTTCATTAATTTACCCTTGTTTATTTTCATCTCCTTGAATCTCAAATATAAACCATGTCTTTTTTGGCTTTCACTTTTGGTTTGGGACTTTTGGCTGTTAGCATTCAGATTTTTTGTGGGTGCTATGAAGATTGGCTTTGTATGTGTTTGGCTGTTTAGCTACTTGGTGTTGCATGATTTGGTGTTGTCTTACTTATCTTGTTGGTTTTTTTCCCAGATTAAATCCGCTAGGTGAAAAAAATCATACTTTTTTTTTCTACTGATGTCTGGTATGTGCTGAATTTAATTCTTCTAAATCTCTTATATCTTCATCATCAGTTTGTCTCTGACTCTTTTAGCCCACTGTTTTTCAATGTTTTTTATTTTTACAGTAGTTACTATTTTATGCTATTTTTGAGATTAAATCATAAGCAGGTCAATCTTGCTCTGAATCTCATGGTCCAGTTTTAGTAGTACTTCAAACTAATACTGGAACTTGGGGTAAAAATCCTAAAATTTGGCATATGTGAATTATTACTCTATCGCGGCTCGGCTTGATAATTAGCACATGCTTTGTGCCTGCTGCTTTCATCATTCTTAAATTATTTCACATGTATTGCTCTGTTTTTTCACATTATTCCAGTTATGATGTTTCATTGTGCAATTGCTTATGTCATCCGTTTTACATGTTGATTTTGAGAGTTTTGCACTTATTGGCCCTTGAACAGAGTGGTGATGAATTGCTTTCCGTTCTTTAGTCGTTTTAACTAAAGAATGTAAATGGTTCAACCAGTCTAGGTTCACTGAGTTGTTGTATATTAACAGTCTTGCTTTCTTCTTTGCTCTTATTAGTTGGGTTAGATTCATTCAATATTTATGTTCATCAATCCTATTCAATGATATGAACACCCTTTTCCCTTTTATTATTTATTATACAGTATAAATAGATATCATTGCAGTATTTTGAGTCAGATGTTTAGAAGTAAGTTTTCTACAACTTTCATGTAGTTGTCTGGCTGTATTTTCTACAGCCATGTACTTATTCTCTGTGTTGTGTGTGATTCTGCAGTTTATGAGCTGCTGCTACTTCAAATCCTTTCTATAAGAGGTGTGTACATTTCTTTGTCAGTACTTATCATGGTGTGCTTTCTTACTTATTAATGTTGTTTGTTGTCTTCTGGTCATACTGCTGGAATGTACTAAGCTAAGAGGTTTAGAAATGTTCGGTGCCCTATTGTGGAGAGGCTGACCAATTCACTCATGATGCATGGTTGTAACAATGGAAAGAAGCAGTTGGAACATTGGTAAGCTGTTGGAAAATGGAAACCAAACCAAGCTTTCTTAAATCTGCAACATTTTAACTATGCTTCTAGCATTTCTTTTGTTAGGTAAACAATACATTGTCCCCATAATGTATTCCTAGAATGTAGCATTTTTTGGTTCTGCACAAAGGCACTTTTAAACATCCTTATGTAATGTAACGAAAATTTATGTCTTTCTGTTGTATTTTGTAAGCCATTAAAACATTTGTAGGTGTTTGCTGTCAATTGTGTACTTAATTTCTTTGCCTGGTGTATTCAATCACCCAAAAACATTAGTATCGATCTCTTCCCAAAGCTCAGGGTTGTTTCATCGCCGTGCCTTGCACGACAAACACCACTAGTATATATATATGTTATAATCTTAACTATATTAAAAGAAATCATTGTTTCTACGTAGTTGCTTTCTCCTTCTGTTTTCTCTCAAAAGTGTTTCTCCGCATAATAATAATAATAATAATATAATAATAATAATAATAATAATAATAATAATAATCAAGATAAACACAAAAATTTAAAGAATCCATACCTAATACTACACATCCTATCATCACTCAAGTTGTGAAAAAGCTAACAACGTAAGTTTAGTTAAAAAAAAAAAAAAAAACTACCGTGATTTTTTCTTTTTTAGGGTACTACCATGAATTTAATAAAAAATTTAGAAAATTTTCTTTTTTTTTTTTGAGAAAAATAAGTTAATCAAAACACGTACTCTTGTCATGAAAGAAATAATAATAATAATAATAATAATAATAATAATAATAATAATAATAATAATAATAAAAGGTTAAAGGTCAGAATGATCTGCTTTTTTATCTAAAATGAGGAAAAATGACAAAAAAAAAGATAGCCATTAGAAATAAAAACGCCACGCGATGTTATTACACGCTAGCATTACAAGTTGCTACAACCAAACGTAGTGAATACACATGAAGAATGTAGCGCTGTTTCTTCTTTCGACCACTATCTTTTTTTCTTGTCTTTTTTTCCCATTTTGTATCTTATTTACAAACGAAGAGGATAAACTTCAGCATTAAAAAAATCCACTCATATATAGGTAACCAAAACCGAAAATGAAGCATAAAAAAATAGTATTAAAATATTATAAATACACTATGATATAGTAACAAAACATATAGCATTACATAATTTCACCTAAACTACTTCATACTTCCCAACAAAAAATCCATGCTCATACCAAAAGTTCCCAACAATAATTCATTAATCAAAAATAAAAATAAACATCATAAACTACTCTATTGTTCCCGACAAAAAAAAAATTCATGCTCATACCAAAAGTTTCGGTAAATATTCATCATACAACAATAAACTGGTGTTCAAAGAAGCAAAAAAAAAAAAGGAAGATAAAGGAAAAAAATATTTTGCACCAACCAAAATTTGCATGAATAGTATGTTATTGTTATTTTATTCAATGTATATGTATATACATGTATATCTTATGTGTATCATTATAGACACATGTTCAAAATTCACATTTTAAAGCCTATATTTTCTTTCAACTTTTCATTAAGATTTTACAAAGCTATTTTTACTCAATTTCATTTGGTAATTTTAATTTTACGTAGCCTATATATATAAGATGAAGCATTGGTGCAGTTATTACGATTGCAGCTTAACACAACATTCTTTCCTTCTTTTTTTAAAGGGTAACTGACGGACCTAAACCTAACCTTGGAAACGGCGCCAGAAAGCTGACGGACATTACCTAGGCTATACAGATCCTAACCGGCAGTGTACCGGGTCAAATTGTAATGCTAGTCTGGTGAGTCGTCGTATTCTCGGGAAAACATGGTAATTCTTTTAAGTGGGGTTAAACACCAAAGAAGCTATTATTAACTCGATCTAAGTCGCAGCTTTTACTTTTTCCTGGGTTAGATTATGTTAGTAGTTAGATTGTTAGTAGTGCATAAAGTAAAATAAGTAAATAAATACTAATATAATATATATATTTTTGGAATTCAGCCAAGAATACGTTATCGAATTACAATCTCTTTTAGTAGAAATAAATGAGCATGTGATCTTCCTTTATTCAAGGTGTAAATTATGTATGAATCACAGACTCTGCTAGATAACTCCTCCTCACACGAAAGCGTATGAAATTGTCATACGTCCATTGCATCACCCAAGGTCCACAATCACATGGTTTTTCAAACAGTCCCGAGTACAAATCTACCTTTAGATAAAAGGAGTCATTCCGTCACAAACGGTCAATTTTATTTAAAAGGCTCCGGTTGTCAAAGCCGGACGATTCAACTTTCCGGTTTAAGTTTCAATTAAACTGATGATTTAACATTATTACGATCTCGAGTACAAATGTCAATAAGATTCATCTTTTAGGACAAATCGCTTCGGTAGGAAATCGGGTTCCGTTGTCACGCTTTCACTCGCCAATTTTACCTCCGGTCTTTCAATTTTAACGCTTCATTAAGCGCAGAAAGAAAGAGATTCATCATAATTGATTTTAATCATTATTACCAGAGTCGATCATTCATTTTACCAAAAGATTAACTAATTCAGATTCATATCTTGGCTAGATATATTTTTAGTTTAATATCATATATAAATAGAAATAGAAATAATAAACATAACAATTTTAGAATATATTACCGGTTATGATTATCGAATCGGGGTCGTTTCCGCCGGATCTAACATGCCAAAGCTTCGAAATCAACAATCTTCGATAATTATTCCGCCATTACAACGATACTATAACCATTTTATTTATATATGTGAAAAACATATATACATACATACGGAGACATATATATGTATATACGGGCCCGAAAATAAAAGAAGATAGATGAAATATATATATATATGGATGTATATATATATATATATATTAGGACGTGTGTGTGTGTGTATATATATATATATATATATATATATATATATATATACAAAGTGATCTAAAAATAAAAAGAAGAAGAAAGAAAGAAGGAAAGAAAAGGGGCAGCGTTCTCTGTTTGCTTGCTGTGCTCTGTTTATATAGGCTACAAAAGGGGCCGGATCGATCCGGTAGGAGTCGGATCGATCCGACTCAATGATTGCATCTCAGAATCGCTTTTCCTTCTGAAGCCTCTTATATTGTAATAAAACTTCTAAAATTCATATCTTGAGTTGTAGACTCCAAAAATTGCAAACGAAATGCCAAAATTAAGGTCTCGAGAAACTCTACAACTTTCATGAAGGACTCTTCTTCAGAAAACGTCTTCTTGAGTACCTCGTGTTCCTCCGAACGTTTTTCGGGATTTTTACGAAATTGAATCAATTAGCCACTTGACCACCATTTGAGTTGTAGAAGTCCAATCTTCATAATTTAAATTGCATTGGAAAGCTTATATGAAGATCTTCAACTTTCATTAAGAACACTTTTTCAGATAACGCTCTTTTGATGAGCCATTCGTATGTCGAGTCTTTTACGGATTTCTACTAATCCGAATTGATTAGTCAATTGACCATAACTTGAGTTGTAGACCTCCAATTGACGTGATTCAAAGTGCGTTGGAAAGCTTATGTGAAGATCTACAACTTTCATTAAGAAGTCATCCCCTGAAAATACCTCTAAGCTGGGTCAAATCTCCATCGAAACAGGTTTTGGTTTTAAGTATGTAAGATAATTTGATCCATTTGAACTCGTAAGTTGTGCAGATCTTCTTCTAATCCTCTTAACACATCTTTTAGGCTCAAAACATGTCGTTACGTGGAATCTTGGTCAATATATAATCCCGCAATGAACCACCAAAATACCAAACGAACCGACACGACACTCGGTTACTAAACCGATACAAAACTAATAAAAATACGATAATTTATATAATAACTACTACTTATACATTTGAATAAAACTTAGTAATTTTGACTTGATTTGATACAATAATGCTCAAAATGGTATCAATATTGGGGTAAAATGTTGTAATAATGATCATAAATTTATCTCTCATCAGTAACACAACATTCACATATTCAGTTGTCAATAACATAAAGTAAGATATTACACAAAATTGACACAAATCCATTCACACTAAAAAAAACCACATACTTTATGCTAATTACTACACAACATGCATGGATGCATGCAACTTAGAGTACACATTGAGTGCAATTTCTTAGTATAATTTGAATCGTTATTTGATGTATGATAATGGAATCAACTGTGAAGGTAGTCAAGATGATGCAAATACAATCCTCATAGACAGTGGTGCATCTCACACTTTCTTAGACTAACAAGTTTCCAAGGAGGCGCAGTGTGTGACATAACCAACTCACCCTATGTTAATCACGGTAGTAGATGCCTAGATGGAAACAAAATGATGAGTGAGTTTAAGTGTCCTAACTTGTCATGGATTATGCAAAGGGGTTAAGTTCCAACAAGATGTGAGATTGATCAAGTTGAGAGGATGTGACATGGTATTAGAGGTGAATTGGATGAAATGGTCTTGACTTCAACAAAACTTAGCTGGTTTTCATTAACGAGGGAGAACAAATTAGGTTGAGAAGTTACATAGAATAAACTCAACTTAAGATTATTTGTTGTAAAATATTTACTAAATAATTGAGAAAAAAGGATATATGGACACTTTGGATGCTTCAATATGATACAAGAACATCCTCTGAATCAACTTAGCTTGTTTTCATTAACGAGGGAGACAAATTAGGTTGCGAAGTTACACAGAAGAAGCTCGACTTAAGATTATTCGTTGTAAAATATTTACTAAAGAATTGAGAAAATGGATCTATGGACACTTCGGGTGCTTCAACATGATACAAGAACATCCTTTGAATCATGTGTCTATTAAACTTACTAATGTTCTAGAAAAGTATCATGAGGTGTTTGCAAATTCCCAAGGATTGCCACCAAAGAGGGACTATGAGCATCCATAACTTTGAAAAAGGTGTTGGGCCTGTGAAACTGAAACCTTATAGGTATGCTCACTGTCAAAATGATAAAATAGAGTAGTTGGTGGATCAAGTGCTACAATGGGGGGTTATACAGAATAATAGTAGCCCATTTTCATCATCATTGTTCCTTGTGAAAGAGAAAAATAGAAAGATGTTGTGTGGACTACAAAAGGTTGAATGACTTGATTGTCAAAGATGGCTACCATACTCTCTTAATTGTTGAATTGTTGGATGAATTAAAGAGTGCTAGAGCATTTTCAATAATAAACTTGAGGTTTGGATTCCATCAGATTCGATAACAGAAGATGATGTCCAGAAGACTGCCTTTGTAACTCATCATGGCCGATTTGTATTCAAAGTGATGTCATTTGGGCTCACAAATGACCCGGACACATTTTAGAGAAGTATGAATCTGATGCTGAGACCTTGATTTAGGAAGTTTGTGCTTGTATTTTTTTATGACATCTTAATCTTCATCCCTGACATGGCTTCACACGTACATCTTAAAATGGTTCTAGAAGTTTTGAAGAAGAACCAATACTATGCTAAATTGTCCTCATGATCTTTTGGACAAACCAATGTGGAATACTTAGGCCGTATCATACATGAGGGTGAAGTGCATGCTAACCCAAGCACGATTTAAGCCACGTCGAATTGGCCCCAACCCTATAATGTGACTAAACCGAGAGGGTTTTTGGGCGTAACATGTTTCTATAGGAGATATGTGCCCTATTATAAAAAGAGATAAGCCCTTGAATGCCCCACTCAAGAAAGACGAGTTTTGTTGGTCACAAAGTGCCTCAAAAACATTCTAGAAACTCATTGAGACCATGTGCAAATCACCGGTACTTTTTTTGCTAGATTCTGGAATTCCAGTTGCCTTTTGCATTGAAGCAAATACACGTGGAAATGGCTTAGAAGCTGTTTTACAGCAAAACAAGAAACTTGTGATTTATCAAAGCAAGACCTTCAACTCCAAGAAGATGAGATTGCTTATCTACGAAAAGGAACTTCTGACACTCTCCATGGAAAAAACTAAATAGAAGCCATATATTCAAGGCAAACCTTTGTCATCAAAACTGATCAACGAAATCTCAAGTTCATTTTGGATAAGAGGGCCACCACTACACTACAACAAAAATTAGTGGCCAAGTTACTTGGGTTGGATTTCACTATCGTGTACAAAAAGAGAAGTGAAAATGTAGTGGTTGATGCCTTGTCCAGGCAAAGTCATGTTCTGGGACAACCGTGTGTTGTGAGCACAATATCCCCTTCTTGGATGCAATAAGTAACATCCAACTACAATGGTGACCTAGCCTTGAAGGAAAATTTTCGGCACTGATGATTAGTACAACCTTAAATCCCCAACTACACTATGCACCAAGGATTCCTTAAGTACAAAAATAGGACATACGTAGAAATCCCATGGAGGTTTGAGATCCAAATTGATATAGCCGCTTGCACTCAAGTCCAATAGAGGTCATTCAAGGTCATGGCATGTTATAATAGGATTCAGAGACTTTTTATTGGCCTCAATTAAGAAGGATGTTCATGAAATGACTCAAAGGAGTATTACTTGTCAGCAGTGCAAGAGTCTATAACTAAAAGAGTTTATCGTATTTAAGAGAATGAAGATGTAACATGACAAGTTTGATTCAATGTCTATTAGTAAGAGAAATAAAATAATTCTACCAAGTATAAAGCCATTGTATAACGAATATCATTATTTAACATATGATTATTTTATAAATTAAGTGCATAATCAACAATATAGATAAAATATTTAAAAAAAAGTTAACCGAACACGTGCGACGCATGTGTATTTTGCTAGTCTTCTAAACAACCAGGTTGTTCCCGAACTGGGAGATTATTGTGTGGTGTCTCCACACGGTGCGGAGACACCGTGTGGCACACCACACACCACACACATTTATTATGTATTAAAACTATGTGGTTCTGATCGTTTCACCCATCACTTCATCTCAAATTCCCTCACCACACAATAACTTCCCAAACTCGGGAAATACTTGTGTGGTGTAGAGATTTTGAAATGACGTGACAAGTAAACGATCGTAACACACGCTTTAAGTTACAGAATGAAATCGTGTGTAGTATGCAACGGCGTGTATCCGCACGTAAGTACACACTACATAAAAACTTCCCCCAAACTCGTATATATGTTTCGATCAGGGGCGGATTTAAGGAGAGGAGTAGAGGCCGCCAGCCCCTCTCTAGATCCGGAAAACACACTATTATGTATGTTGTGTATTTTTTTTGCCCCCTCTAAAAATTTACACTCGCCCATAGTATCGCCCCCCCTTACCCGAGATCCTGCGTCCGCCCCTGGTTTCGATTATCAAGAAGACCTATTCTACACTCAACTTTCAATGCCAATTTAACCAGGAAAAAGAAATTACGTACGGATGTTGTCTATTGGCCTTCGAAGATCAATACTTGTTTTATTACGTCATTGTCAAATAATTCTACATATTTTTTTGTCACTAATGGTTCTTCATATTATATCGTCTCTAAACTTCAAATTAATTAATGTGGGAAACTACTTTTGTTTTATTTTAATTAAAAATTCACACTTATACAAATCTATTTATATATATGTAAAATATATTAATTACTTTTTTTTTTGAGTGGAAAATATATTAATTACTATATGTAACAAATTTGAGCGGCTATTTGCACGTACGTATGGAGGATTGGAGGGACACAAATGCCGGCGGCAAGCGGACGATTACGACACACAGCTTTCTTTTCTTGCACGGAACGCCAATCTGTTCACATCGAAAGAAGCAAAAGTAATTTTTTTAATATTGTAATTACATAAATGCTAGACCTATTATTTAAACAGAATAATGTTATTATATTTAAAAAAAGAATAATGTTATTATATACCCCTCCGTCTCATTTTATTTGACTCGTTTGATTTTTCACACAGATTAAAAAATAAAATAGTTAATCCTTTGAATCTCATTAAATAATCTAATATTTTACTCATATACCCCCTTTTATTTAAACAGGTTTATTCCATAAAAAGAAAATGTTGGAACTCACAAAGCCGAATTCCTAGCTTTTAGGAAAAACTACACATCAAAATTTTTCTTTTTCTTGCAATTTAATATGGAGTATTTAATTCTACACATTTTTATTGTAACTAATCTAAGGAATGAAGGGCAATTGAAGAGATATAAGAATTAACGACAACGCGTGATACTTATTTTAAACGCGACAAATAAAATAAAACGGGAGGTAGGTTATTTAAGCTACATATAACATGCGGTTTTCGTCTGTCTATGTAAATATTTTTTTTTGAGGAAAAAGAAAATTTATTAAAGAATATCCGCCAAGCAGGCGGCCAAAACGTCACCCGGGGGCAAAGTGCCCCAAGATGTCCGAGTCAAAATTAACAAAGAATGTCGAGCTAAAAGGTGCGCAGGGACATTTCTCATACGCCGAATAAAAGTAAAGGAAACAGAAGTGAAACTGGGTAACATGGCCAAACACTCTTTTACTAGACATCCATGTGCCGTAAGATCTTCGACAGGTTTACGGAGCCTCGAGATACACGTCAAACAATCGCTCTCTACATGTAGTCGTTGAATCCCCAAATGACACGCTTCCTCCAAAGCCAAGAAAATAGCCTTTAGCTCCATATATTCCACCGAGCCTCCGAATCGCTTTCTCAAGTTCCGTATATGAGAGGTGATAGAATCTTGAAACACTGCATGATAAATGTAGGGATAGCCTGAAGTGCCGATTTGATGAATACCTCTTTCCCCACCCGGTGAGAGCAAACTTATCTTTCCAAACCCACCACCTTTTACGGATTTTGTCCTCAAAAAGCTTAACACTGACTTTTTATTCCTCCCCACCACTAAGGGCACCCCAAAATACTTGCCTGAACCATCCCCTAAGGGAATCTGCAGCTCAACAGACACCGCCTCCCGCACTTCCACATAAATTTTATCCGAAAAGTATAAGCTAGATTTATGAAAATTAATCACCTGACCAGAAAGAGCACCATACCGATATATATAAATATTATATTCTCTCATTCATTCGTTCAAAAAGATATATATATTAGTAATCTGAGAGGTTTTTACACAGATTAAAAAATTGTTGAATGTCATAAATTTAAAACTTAATATCTAAAATGTCATTTGACTATCAACAATGCAATAATTGTTAAGTAATGAAAAATGATTGAATTGATAATAAATTACGGGTAAGATAGAGAAAATATAATAAATGTCAGACGGTAATGCTGAATGATTTATACTATAAGCATGATTAAAAAGTCAGATGATGACTTATATTTTAAAATTGGATGTAGTATTATATTCACGTCTTTCAATTTTCTTGGAATTGTGTAATACTTAAATGAGGTTTCCAAAATTATGGCTATTGATGTTATTCAACCATTCTATTTATATATAATTATTATGTCAATGAGTTTCTTTAATTTGTAATTTACAAGTTACAACAATCTATATTAATGTATGTGAATGTAATGATATTGATGATTTGTAATATCAATATAGCTAGCGAGTAGCGACTGCGCTGATACATGTGTCTGGACATAATTATAGTACATAGTACATACTTCTCCATGCATGTGTGTTATGATCTTAAATTTATAATGCTGTATAAATCTTTCTCACATGCATATAAATAAACAAGCGATCAAAACTAATAAAACAAATTGTTCTGACAATTCTTATTTTTTGTTTGTTTGTGAAACATTTGATTTAGCCTTAACATGATTTATTTTTGCTGTTATCAAATGAGAGAGAAATGTTCGTACTGGTTTAGTTATTTTTTCAATAAATAAAGATTCGTATGTATTGAGGTCTTCTTCACCTTTTCATTTCTTTTGGAAAACTTTGTGTGCTGCCTTCATACGCGCAAGATACTGATAGGTAAAAAATATATATAATCATACAAGCCATTATATATTTAAATTACGCTGCTTCGATCGTTTCATCCGTTACCAGAGACGGACTCAAGCACACCCACCAGTTTTTATTTTCGGTATATCAAAAACCTTATATAATTTAATCAAACATAGTTAGTTATCTTAATCCATCCCACCCGACCATCAATTTCTGGTTACGTCCATATTCGTCATTCCAATCTAAAATCGTCTCTCGTTTCTTTGTACATGATGCTCTTGGCGTGTACTCAAAATTTTCCCTTTACAATATAGATGGAGTATAAATAGTTGGGTCTTTTCTGTGATTCATCCTTAGAAATATTATAAAACGAATATTTAACGTAAAATTTTAATATATCTACAAACATTGTAATATGATTATATTAAGTTATATGCGTGACAGATATATGTACATCCAAGACCTCCTTTGATCCGAAAAAAAAATACTAATATTTGTTTTAAATATTTTGTCTATCCTCTCTTAATTTTTTTATTTGTTTTTATAATTTTTATTGCTCTTCTATCCGAGATTCTGGGTACGCTACTGACTGGTTACATATATTATTTTTCTTTGAACAACAAGTTAAGAATTTTATTGATCAAAATAGCAAGATGCTACAAAACAAATTAAGTACACAACAACAACTTCTTAGTAAGAAACATTGTGTATCGAAGAGCTCCTACCCGCTGCGAAAAAATTGACATCAACCGTATACCGAAAATTGAATGGTTACATGCATTATATATATAACTATTCTTTTCAAATAATGCATCACACATGTTATTTGATATAACCATGCATGTTACAACAATGATACAAATATTTTTATTTTTTTTATCATGCGGAGATGCCTTCGTATTTGAGGCGGCTAGGGGTGTTCAAAGTTTTCAAAACCGAACCAAACCGAACCAAACCGGACCGTTTAGATGGTTTTCAAAACTATGAAAATTGAATAGAGTAAAAAACGAACCAAACCGACTTGAATTGGTATGTATCCACGACGGCTGAAGTATGTTGAAATTCACTTAGTATTGACACATTTTCGATGACTTAATTTTTCTATCGTTCGTTTGATGGTTATTATTTATTTTGATATCAATTTTAGAGCGCTTTCTCGCTCTTAATTACATATATTATTCGACGGAGTGTTTTCCTTTTGAAATTAGTGTGACTTAATACTTATTGAGTAGCAAGTAATGACATAATGAGAAACTAACTTTAGTAATTTGTCTATCTTGGGGTAATTATGTGTGATTAGATCAAGTTAGTTACTATGTTTAATTTGATGTAGTCTTTGTAGTGTAAACCGACGAACTGAGCCGAACCGAACCGATTAATTGAAAACCGAACCGAAGCAAACCGTATATGATTTGGTTTTGGTGTCGTATTTTTCAAACCGAAATATTTGGTTTGGTTTTGAAAATACTTAAAACCGATTAAACCGAACCGTGAACACCCTAGAGGCGGCAATAGTTTCTTGGAAAAAAAAAGAGCAAAATTTCTTTTTCTATAGAGTAAATTAATTAATTGCCATCAAATTAAATCCCTTATTGCCATGAGCTTGGCATGCAATCATCCAAATTTCGTACTCCTCCATCTTATTTTATTTATCCAAATTTTCTTTTTGATTTATCTCAAAATATATGTTTATTTTGTATATTAATTGTCTAATTTCTTCAAATGCTCTTCCTTCTTTACATTATTTACAACAAAAGCATTAAATGCTCCAACAATTTCTTTAAAGACATAAATGTAATAATATTAGATTATTTAATGAAATTCAAAACATTAACTATATTTTTATTAATAGTGTGTAAAAAGTCAAATTAGGCAAATAAAACAGAATGAATGGGGTAATATTTAGTGCACTCTTTTGTATTCTTTTCTCTTTTTTTAATTTATTTTTATGTTTTTTGGAGGGAGAGGGTAGTCAGTAGTGTAAACCAAACTAAAAGACCGGCGATTTTTTGTTGGAGGGTTAGGCTTCCCTAGTTACTCCATTTACACCGTGGATACACGTGGATGATTCTGGACTACACAGTTGTAACGCCCCGTCCCCGGACACCGAGTCCTTATCCGGAAACCGAAACGTTCGGCACGCATAACATTAAATGAATAACATTACACGTAAGCCTCTACTACGTCAGATCAAATAAAAAAAAACGGAAGCTAAAAAAAGACTGGGTGATTTTCCCAAACATTAAAGAATAGAAATAACTAAAGATAGAATAAATGTAATACCCATTACATTAGAAAGCAACCGATTTAAACCCAAAAGTACTAAAATAATCTAATACATCCAAACTAGTCCAAAACTAGAAACATAAAAAGAAATCATAAACACAATCTTCAACTCCGGCGCCTTCAAACGTCGTCATCAAAGTCTTCCACAAAATCTTCACATACTGTTCGTTTCTCTCCCCAAACACATAAATAAACATGCATTTGAGGTAAGTACAATGTACAAAGTAAGAAGTAGAAGCTACAATTTAATTAAAGTTTATTGCTTGAATAGTTGTCTTGGTGAGACCGACTCAATCTAGGGTTCATCAGATGCCCATCGACACGCCGTGACTATACGCTTCTAACTTAGCTTATCTTTGTTGCGTCATTACTCAAGGACATCGCGCATGGCGTTCATCACCAAGATATACTTGCTAACTAACGGTGTTTAGCACCGATTAGCTCCGGTCTCCCGGTATGCTGTGATACGTCCGATGGATTTCCTCCACTACCCTTCACCGCTTAAGGGCGCAGTTGTTGTCCACCTTTTTTGAACGTATCACATCGCCGATATGAAATAGTGTCTAACCGAGAATAGATGATGCTTTATCTTTTACTACACGTATGTATTTATTAATATGGATTAACTAGCCATCCCTAGTGTTTTTCAAGTAAACTCCCTCACATCTCCTACTCTCGCATTTAGATCACTAGACACGGACAAGTCCTAGCAAATACGCAGACATTGATGAACCCTAGTTCATCAAAGCACAAGCCCTTTCATGCCCTTCCGACGGATCCGAACTTCAACTCCCTTTAAGAGTACATTCGGTGTTTTAAATCGAACGCATCGAAGTACAATCGAAGCTTGCTCATATTAATTAATCTTAACGCATACAACGATTAAGAGCTTAAACCAATAAACAACATGATAACCAAGCCTCGAGACTAAATCGGAATGATTAAAGTCAATAAAGTGAGAAAACCAATCAAACGCTCGTTTAAAATCTTATGGACGCCGTCCAACCTTATGGACGCTGTGCTGGGAATGGGACGCCCGTCCCACTACTTTCGGACGCCCGTCCGCCTAAAATCTTTACATCTCGATCCAAAAATCTCGCCTTGACGCGCCCGTCCGGCCTATTCCAGACGCTGTTCGATCTAGGACGCCGTCTCGAAAAATCAAACGCCGTCCGCTGGGAAATCGCCAAAACCCTAACATCTTCAAATACGATTTCTAATCCGTTTTAACACAAATAGCAAAGAACTTAAACACGTAAAATCACCTAAATACATATCTAACCACATCGTAACATCTAGGATCATAACCAATCAAAAGATACATCTTTCTTGCACCCAAAACACCTTAAAACTTGATCTAACTACTCTCAACCATAATTAGATTGTAGGAAGAGCTTCTTACTTGTTTATCAAAGAAACCAACAAAGAAAAGCTCAAGAAAAACAAAGAAAAAGCAGTCTTCTTTCAAGAAGAAACATGTGTGATAAATCCAAACTTTGATTAGATTCGATCACACGCTTCTAAAACGATAAACTACATTTAAAGGTATGAGTTTTGATCCATCAAAACTCATAAAACAGCAGATAATTCGAGTTTCATACCTTAAGAAAAGCTCCAACTTTCTGCTACAGGAACGACGCTCTCCTTATGACGATTCCGTTGCTTCTCTCGAAACTGAAAACGGTTTAGAATTGACTTAGATATTGGAGAAACTGTTCCAACCCTATTTTTTTCTCCAATTCGCGCAAAGAAGAAAAGGGCGTGTATGCTCTATTTTTTTGACTAATGATTTAGGTTATGGGATTAATGTGTGTAATAGATCCCTTTATATAGATAATCCCAATAAAAATCCTTTTCTACTAGAAATCGAAACTCTCTTCTAATTTTTATCCATATATATTCTCGACATATATATATATTTTAATAAATACTTAAACTCCAAATAAAAGGAATCGAACCCAATATTTCGTTTTGCAAAAAGACATCGCCTCGCCTTCCCCAAACTCGAATATTACAATGATTTAAATTTAGGATGAAATTGTGTGGTCCAGAATCATCCATGTCACTTACTCCTCAAATATCCTCCTCATACACGTGGATTGTTTGTGACATTTTCTCAAGTGGTATTTTTCATTTCAGTGTAATGAAAAGGAATTTTAAGAGGCTAAAACTGGAATCGCAGAGCAACCCACTTTTTTTTATTTTTATATTTATATTGTCTGATTTGATGTTTTTTTTTTCTTTTTCTTTTTTTGGTTTCTGATATTGTGCCGAACACCAGATTTGCGGTAACAGTGTTTATCTTGAGGATAAGAGGCTTAGTATGAGTGATTTCTCCGGTGAGAGTATGGTGGTGGACAAGAACATGGGTGGCGGATAAGTGTTTGTGAAGAACAACTGAGTTAGTCGACAAATTGGGCAGAGTGTATCTGCTTATATTAGTTCTTGGATCCCCCTTTCTATTACATTGTGATCTCATATTTATAGGTTAAAAAACTATGTCGGTTTACTGTTCATCGACAAGACAATTAAGATTACATAATTAAAGATAAATATGCATGCAATACAAGTGTCCTAGCCAGCTGTCAGGAGGGGCCAGCTGGTGTGGCCAGCTGGATCGATAAGCATGGCGAGCAGAATATAGCTGGATTGATAAGTATGGCGACCAGCGGACTCATATTTGCCTTGTCTTGAAATCAGTTTGGCTTTTATGGGTAGAAATCACACGGAGAGGATGGGTCCGCTTACATTAGCAATGACAGTTCCATCTATCATAGGCGGATAGGACCCGGCTCGTAAAATAGCGGGTAGGAGATAGCTTGTGGCCGCGGATAGAGGAGATAGAGGCTCAATATCTATGTTGATGGGCCATGATAATAGGCCCAATCTAGATGAACATGACCCCATTCCGATTCGGGTATATCAGTTTCAACCGGATATTTATATATATTAAAACAGGATAAAATTGTACAAATGTTTCAAATGGAAATCGAAAACTATACAACAAAAAGTGTCTAAGTCGACAAAGATATTAACTATGTCAAAGCTAAACGTAGTTCCGTGCTTTTCGAACGGCTTGATGCTTATTTTGGATGGAAAATAATACTCCCTCCGCCTCAATTTGTTTTGAGATTTATTTCATTTATGGTTGTCCACTCATAACTCTAATTAGACTCAAAATTTTGTTTTAATTATCTAAATTGCCTCAATATACATATAAAATGAAAATTGTGCTACACATAAAAAGCATAAAAAAATGATAAATTAGCAATATTTTACATAACCAGACAACCTATTAAATGATATTTCTTTAAATATTTTGAGTTCTAAAATATCCCAAACAAATTGAGACGGAGGGAGTAATAATAATAAAAAAAATACAACTTTATCATTTGTCATACTTGTTTATTTATTTATTTTTGAAAGGTCATTTGAAAGCTTAGGTATGGGATTGTTTATTGAGAAACAATAAGGTATGAGGTTAAGACAAAGCGCATGCACGCGTAAAGTTCAAGTCAAAATAAACAAAGGCCAACGACGCGCCAAAACACTGAGTCAAAATAAAATTACTTTTTTTTAGAAGCAAAATAAAATTAATCAAAGTTGTAGTATGTTATTTTTAATTAATAATTCAATTCTCGGTTATATATTTTTATTTATGGTATTCATTGTTATGGAATCCTATTAAAAGTTGTTACGGAGTATTCAGTTTAGGTTTGGTTCTGGGTATTTATTTGGGTAAATTCGAAAAATACATGTTAAAACACAGTAGAGAATCTTACTGTTTAAGAAAGATTAAAACAGTAGCAATGCAAACATAAAATATAGCGGAAATTGATAAAAAGCAGAAACAAAGAGAACACAGTGATTTAATGTGGTTTCCGGCGTTATGCCGACTATTCCACGGACAGAAAATGAGATATTTTATTATGCACAAAATTACAAGGTATTTCACACAAATGTGAAATTTAACAAACATTGCATTGATTACAACATTGATATTTATAGACACAATTCCCTAAACCCTAACCGCCATAAGATCTTTGTCTGAACTGCCACAAATATCCCAGATGTGGATCCCAACTCCAACAGTTATCTACCAGATGAAAACTCAGCTCAAAAACCGACTCTTCCAGACTTGTAATCAATCGGCCGGATGTAGAACTCAGTTATACTCAAGAAAACTCAGCCAGACCAAATCGATCACGACTTCGTAAGAAACTCGCGATTTGCACTTCACCAAAACAGATTTTCACAGAATCGAATATACTTACTAAATCGACCATCATTCTCAATCTCGGCCACAGATTAGTTCCACCGGCTTTATTCATCAGTTTAGAGATCAAGTCACCAAAACTGACAAATGTCCACCTTGACTTGAACTCTCATTCACAATCAATCAGATTGCATAATCAGGTGTACTTGTACCAGATGCATTCGTCAATGTCAGGATGTACTTGTACCAGACTTCTCCACAGAATCCACTCGTTGATATGCCCTCAACTGAGTATCCAGATTTCAGTTTACAAGCTTTGAATATTCAGCAAGTCCAAACACAACTGAAACTTGCTTGGGTGAACTGGTTTAGTGAACATATCAGTAGGATTATCCTTGGTGCTGATCTTCTTCACTACAACCTTATTCTCGCTTTCGTAAAATGATACCTTACATCAATATGCTTGGTTCTCTCATGATGAACCTGGTCCTTAGCTAGACAAATTGCACTCAAATCAGAATAATAAATCTCAGCTTGATCCTGATGTAGCCCCAAATCACTGACTAGTCCCTTCAACCAGATACCCTCCTTGGCTGCTTCAGTAAAAGCCATATACTCAGCTTCAATAGTTGATAAAGCCATTGTTGCCTGAAGAGTTGTTTTCCAACCGACAACCCGAATTTCTAATATGAAAACATAACCGATCCATGATTTTCTCTCGCCCACAACACTGCATAGTCAAGATATACCTTGTTATCGCTTTTGAGTATCACCTCCATAAATGAGACCAACATCGCTTGTACCCTAAGGTACCGAACATTCTTTTCACAGCTTTCTAGTGTTCCTTTCCGTGTTGAGCCATAAATCTGCGACAACACCGGGCCGCTCGAGCAGATTAGGCCTAGTGCCACCATGGCATACATCGATCGCCTAATCGCACTAGCATAGGGAACTCTTGGCATGTACTCCTTCTCTCTCATTGATTGTGAAGCAAAATCGACAAATAAACATTTGATGCCATATGAGTATCTATTGTCTTAGCAATTGACATGCCAAACTTTGAAAAATCTTCAGATATAGCCCTCGCCGAGATAAAACAGCTTTTTTCGACTTCTTTCTCTCCGATCTCCATCCCCAAAATTTTCTTGGATGCACCCAAATCCTTCATTTCAAACTCAAGATCGAGAAGGTCTTTCGAGATAATTGAACATCGACTTCTTCCTTGCAACTATCAACATATCATCCATATATAACACAACATAGATGTATGATCCATCTTTTAACTGATTGTTGTAAACACAACAATCATAAGGACTTTTGTTGTAACTCAACTGGATCATGTAATCGCAAGCCTTTTATATCACTATCTAGATCTTGCTTCATCCATATAAGGACTTCTTCAACTTACACACAAAATCTTCTTTGCCAGGAACTTGGAAACCTCTGGGTGAGTCATGTATATCTCTTTATCTACCTCACCATGTGAAAAGATGTCTTCACATCTAATTGCTCAAGTTATAAGTCATGTTGTGCCATCATTGCTAGTAACACTGATTGAAGTATGTCTCGACCACTTTGGTGAGAATATCTCATCAAAGTCCACCCTTCATTTTGATCGAACCTCTTACAACCAAACGTGCTTTATATCGAACTCCTTCTACCTCGCTTATCCCTTCCTTCTTCTTGAAGATCCATTTGCATGTAACAACTGTCCTATCAGCTGGATGTTTAACTAGATCCCAAGTCTGATTCTTCAGTAATGACTCCATTTCATCTCTCATGGCAAGCAAGCCATTGAGATTCTTCGTAACATGTCATCGCTTCGTAAGTAGAAGGTTCAAAACCGCCCACTTTTCTCGCAACTTGAAGTGCATATCCACCATATCATCAAACCTATACCTCTTGGGAGGTACCCCAACATTGGATCTTTTAGCTCACGACCCATGTTCTCGATTTGACGCCTAACCGACAATTCCTCGGTGATCGGCTTGACTCGATTACGGTTGAGTAAACAGATCGATGAAAACTCGACTTGGATCGCTTGATTGTTGCATTTCAACCGACTCCACCAAGCTCCACCTTATTGTCGCTTTTCGCCGAATCGGTTTTTGATTCGATGAGTCATTCTCATCGATGAATTGAGCATAGAATTTTCATCAAAAACCGTATCTCGCCGAGAATAAATTTGTTTTTCGCTAATGACCAAATTCTATAACCCTTAACTCCATCACCATACCACACAAAACTCCTTTTTGGCCCTTGATCCAGCTTTCCCTTCACCGACATGATAGTAAATTGTGCTTCCAAATACCCTTAGAACTAAGTAATCAACAAAGCTTTCCGGCCACATTTCAACCGGTGTCTTGAAATTGATCCGTGTGTGAGGACTCATGTTGATTAAGTAGCAAGCTGTGCTTACAGCTTCCGCCCAAAATCTCCTTGACAAACCAGCATAAGAGAGCATGCATCTTGCCCTCTCTAGAATATTTGATTCATTCTCTCAGCTACACCATTTTGCTAAGGTGTGTTCCTTACAGTGTGATGTCTGACAATACCCTCACTTTTTCAAAATGTATCAAACTCACCCAAAGAAAATTCCAGATCGTTATCTCATTTAAGCTTCTTGATCTTCTTCCCTAATTGATTTTCAACTAGAGCTTTCTACAGCTTGAAGTTATTAAATGCTTCACTTTTGTGTTTCATCAGCACCACCCAAGTCATCCTTGAATAGTCATCTATGAATGACACAAAATATTTGTGACCACCCAATGACTCTACCTTAGAAGGCCCCCAACAATCAAAATGAATGTAATCAAGTGATCACTTTGTATTGTGTACCCCTTTTCAGAACTTGCCCCTATGAAACTTCCCAAAACACACAATGCTCACAAAAGTCCAGATGCTTGACCTTACACTCCCCAATAAGATCCTTTTGAGAAAGAACTTTCATCCCTTTTTCACCCATGTGACCCAAACCACATGTGCCACGCTTTGTAAGTCAGTCATCGATGAATCTCGGTGATGCCACAAAGAGAGAACCAAAGAACAATCGACCTTTGTAGTATATATATATATACGTAGTCCCTTTCTTGACTCCCTTGAGAACCAAAACTGAATTTTTATAGACTCTCAGCACTCCACTTTCACCCTTAAAACTGAAACCCCTATTGTCTAAAGAACTGAGAGATACCGAGTTTTTGGTCATATGTGGAACATGTCTAACTTCACTCAGTTTTCTGAATCTTCCATCCTATGTCCTCAACTGAACTGAGCCAATCCCAACTACCTTGCAGACCAAGATGTTTGCCATAGATATATGACCACCATCTATCCGCTGATAACTTGAGAACCACTCTCTATGAGGGAAAATATGAAAGGATGCCCCAGAGTCCATAATCAATACATCAGTTTGATGTATTGGCTCTCCTGCCACTAGGACAATATTCTCATCCGAAAGTCATGCTCACCGCCACAAGCAATGCTGTGCGTAACTATTCTCCCCGCTGCTTTTCCTCTTTGACAATTGACTCCAATGTCCCCGCTCCGCATAATAATTGCAAACATCAGTGGATTTAGGGCCTTTGGACTTTGTCTTCTTGGAATTTTTCTTCCTAGATTGACCATGCTCTTTTCCATCTCATTGCCATCGACCATCGGGTCCAAAGAAACTGATTATCCGCCCCAACTGCCTTATGTCTCACTCCCCGGCATGTAAACCTGACCTTACATCCTCCCAAGCAACTGTATCCTTCCCAACTATGAAGGACTGCACAAAGTTCTCATATTAAGTTGGTAGTGAAACCAGCAAAATCAAAGCAGCATCTTCATCCTCAATCTTAACATCAATATTCATGAGATCAAGTAATATTATGTTCAGCTGATCAAGATGATCTCTCAACCGAGTCCCCTCATGCATCATCAGGCTGAATAGCCTCTGCTTCAGCATCAACTTGTTGGTCAATGACTTAGTCATATACAGGATTTTAAGCTTTAACCATAACTTGGCAGCGGTGTCTTCCTCATCAACTTCTGTGATAACATCATCAGACAAGCACAACATGATGGTTGAATGTGCTTTCTCCTCCAGACTGGCATAATCTACTGAACTGGCATCCCCTGGAGTCCACAATCCTTGTTGTTTTAACAAGGCCCACATCTTGATTTGCCATAAACTGGAACTGTTTCCCCTTGTAAATTTATCAATCTTTATGTTCATTGCTGACATCCTTCTAATTAAAGAACAAACCTTTGATCACAAAATCCTAGCACCGGTCACCAGTCTTAGTGAAGATCAACTATGTTCAACCTACAACTCTCTGAATCTTGAACCTTGCTCTGATGCCAGTTTGTTAAAACAAGGACGAGAAGCTTACAATTTACGAAAGATTAAAATAGTAGCAATGCAAACATAAAGTATGGCGGAAATTGATAAAACACAGAAACAAAGAGAACACGGTTATTTAACGTGGTTTTCGGTGTTGTGCCGACTACTCCATGGACAGAAAAAAAAAAGATATTTTATTATGCACAAAGTTACAAGGTATTTCACACAGATGTGAAATTTAACACACATTGCATTGATTACAACATTCATATTTATAGACACAATTCCCTAAACCCTAACTGTCATAAGATCTTTGTCTGAACTGTCATAAGTACCCTATATATGGACCCCCAGCTCCAGATGTTATCCACCAAATGAAAACTCAACTCAAAAACTGACTCTTCCAGACTTGTAATAAACTGCTCAGATGTAGAACTCAGTTATACTCAGCAAAACTCAGCAGACCAAACTGACTGCTGACTTCAGAAGAAACTCGGTTTGCACTTCACCAAAACTGAATTTCATAGAACTGAATATACTTATCGAATCGACAATCATTCTCGGCCTCGCCAGATTTGTTCCACTAGTTTATTCATCAGTTTAGAGATCAAGTCACCAAAACTGTCAATACATTTTTTTTTACCAAAATTAGTACGAAAAATACACCCAAAAATAGAAAACGGAGCCTATCCCCCGCAAATCGCTATCATGTACGTCCATAAACTGCAGATTTTTTCACTTCAAGACGGAATTTCTACTATTTTTTCCATTAAATTTGTTATTACTATATATATATATATATATATATATATATATATATATATATATATATATATATATATATATAATAGTCAATAACCCATGCATTGCACGGGCACGTATGAGGTAGGATAAAGGCGAAGTGGTGGGGTAGCCCTACGCCATACCATATTGCACCCTACCTCTCTTCTCGCCCTACCCATCGCTACCATACACTACCTACCACCATATCCTACCCTACCCTCATCACCATATCTTACCCTCGACATCCTACCTACCTAACTCATTACCTACTTTACTCCCTATCACCCACACTTTCCCTACCATACCTTACCCATCATACCACCCAACCTTACCTACCACTCCACCCTTATCTACCCGACCCTACCAACAACCCCAGCATACACTACCCACCACCCAACCCTATCCTACCCTATCCACCATTCCAATCTAACATATCTTACCCACCACACCACCCTACCTTACCTTACCCACCACCCCAACCTATCCTACCCTACCCTACCTTACCCTACCAAACCTAACTTACCCACCACTTCACTCTACTTACGTTACCTTACCAAACCCTTCCACTCTACCATATCTTACCCACCACACCACCCTACATTAACTTACACACTACCCCAACCAACCTTACCCTACTCTTTCCTATCCTACCCTAACAATGCTACCTTACCCACCACTTCACCCTACCTACCCTACTATACCTTACCCACCACCACCCCTTACCTTTACCCTACGCTACCCACCACAATCCCGTCCTACCCTACCCACCACCCCACCTACCTTACCCACCATAATACCATACCCTACCCACCACCCAATCATACCCTACCTTACCCACCACCCCAGCTTATTCAAATACGCTTCGTACATACCTTACCTACCTTAGCATTAAATGAGGTTACTAATTCCTATGGGATGATCTAATCTAAGAATATATGGTATTAAATGGCATATTTGAATTTAGTTATTTTTCAAAATATAATTTAATTTCGAATATTTCAGATCAATAGAGGACTCTAATTTGTAACGGAATGATTTTTTTTTAACATATTTGAATCGCACCCAAATGATATTTCAAAAGTAAAGGCCATAGGGAGATACCGTCAGTGATCCATGGATCTCCGATCAGAAACCGATCCAAGTTCCGTGGCTAGTCTGCGCCTTTTGACTTTTCAAACTTAGCGAACTGAAACATCTAAGTAGATAAAGGAAGGGAAATCAACTGAGACCCGTTAGTGCGACGAGCGAGAGCGGATTGGGGGTTTGAAATATATATATATATATATGTGTGTGTGTGTGTGTGTGTGTGTGTGTGTGTGAGAAATTGATTTACTAAATTGTTATGTATAGACGGGAAAATGAACCAGAGAAAGATTTCCGACCCGTATTGAAAAATTTCTATGGCTACCCCAAGATAATTAGTAAGGGAAAATGACTTCAAGGGTAAATTTCTTTTGAACTAAAAGGAGTCTCTATCAATGTACTACTTTTAAATTGTTTAAGAAGAAACCAATCTAACTTACTCATGAAATAAAATAAAAGTTGTACTTAATTAATAACATAAGCATTTAAATTAGCAAATAACAAGAAATTTTGACCTTTAGGTAAAATATAATATGTCACACACATGAAGATGAAAAGATGGGAATCAAGTTAGAAAGGGATACATGAATTATTTATGATATATATATTTTTTATGAATTGATTGACTGTTATATATGTGTTCTATTCCTTGTTTATTTCTTTTTAAAGTTCGAAACAAAAAATAAATAATAATAACAAACTGGGCTGTCGGCCGGCAACTGGCTGCTCAGCTTTCAACTATAATATAATGCTGCATTTTGTACCTACTATTAGTGGGGTGGGGTGGGGTGGGAGAACTGATTTGAGGCCGGTACCTACTACTACTACTGTAATGAAGTAGATAGTTTGGGTTTTTTATATGATATTTTTCTGTTAATTAGGGTTATTTTTTAAGGTGTAAAAGTTCATGTTTATTGATCAATTTAGGAAATACAAACACGAGAAACTTGAGAAGGGAGAACCTTGTTTCACCACATTATTAAGATTGAGGTATTTCTAGCTGAAAGATTGACAGGTTCATTTGTTGTGCCAGAAGTGTCCAGAAAGATAATTATCTAATTGCTTTTTATGATGAATTAATAATTCATCTTATTATATGCATTATGCTTATAATTAAGACACTCATCAAAACCCTAAGACTCGCTTATTTAATCACATAACTCAAAGTTATACACAAGAGGATTGAGTTATTGAGATGTACTTAAAATTAACTTAGTCCAGTAGCGTTTATTAACTGAGCACGGGTCTCAAGATTAATTTGCTAATAATGCGCCTAACACTTTGGTATGACAATCTTATCCGGATGTCGGTAATAGGATACCTAGTGGGGCATTTATATATGATGATAATCATGTAGTAATTTGGACCGATTTGATTTGAGTTCTCGATATAATTCTCGTGATCGAGAAGTCTTATCGAATCACAAGATGATCATATATGGATTAATCTCAATCCTCGAGGTGATCATGCACGCAACGCTAGACTAGGGTAGGGTTTGATGCGTTAGTAAGGATCACTCCGTAATATGTGGTCCAACACTTCGTTGGCTCTATTTTAGGATGAGTAAGTAGTCTGTGCTATCACAGATATGGAATCCATTCCTTCCTCGGGAAGTAGATGCACGAGCCTCTTATTTGTTAATTCTCTAAACCGATCGATGGCGCCTATTCATATTATATTAGTTATGAACTAATTGATCACTAGGGGTTAATGGTAAATAAGGATAAGATGTTTTAGTAGGGTTTACGTAAATATCACGATTCAGAAACTAACAATCACATGAGGACTTGTCCGTATGTAATGATTATATCAATGGACACTTTATGACTCATGGTTGAGTGTAAGTTTATATCTATATTCGCAGAGTTCAGATTCGGGTTTATGGTGGTGTAATCCCGAATTAATAGATTGAATATTATTGTTCGGTCGATTTAAAAATTTTATTCAATTTATCAGAACATCGAATATGGCCCATTGGCCCCGACGCGCTCCTAATATAAGATATACGTTTTCTCGTCGTTTCACCTCAATTATAATTAAATAGTTGGATTGGCTATTTTATTGATAAATGGATTAATTGTTTAGTTGGACTAGATAATTAAATACATGGAAAAGAAATTTTTAATGACTACTAAATAAATGAAAAATGCGCATGACCCAATTAATTAGGTGTATGGCGCATTTTGTATATTATTATTTGTTGGGAAATTAGTTTTCTTGATAAATAATAAGATATGTGATTAAATTATTTATTTGTTAAATAATTTAAGGAAAAGAAAATATTTTATTTATCCTAATTAATTTAGGAATATTCTAGATTTATCTTTTTAAGGAAAAAGATTATTTTGATTGATTTTGTATTAATTAAGTAATGCCTTGGAGGCTAAGATTTCTCTTATATATAAAGAGAGTTCTCCCAAGCCAATTGATATACATCACACGACTTTTGGGTAGTAAAATTGCTTTGATATTTCGGCTATTTTACTAAAGGTTCGAGTTTCAGAAAACTTCGGGATTTCTAAGGTAGCATATCGATGAGGTCCGGCGGCTTGAAACTGTTAGGAAATCTACGCGGGAACGCAGCGGAATTCAAAAATTTATTTCCTATCGACCCAAGATCGACTTCGTTTAAGCAATAAACAAATAGATAGTAGACGGTGGTTACCTTGGTTGATCTAAAAGATCGACGCTTTGACCGTCTAAGAGAGTAGTTCTCGCATAGAGCCGCCCAAGTGTTCGGCCTCTACCGCTAGTCCACACGAATGTAACCTACGCGGAATCCCATCATGGATTGCTATTGGAAAACTCCGATTGCTAGACCGGCCCTTTTCCCCTCTCTCCAACTCAGATAGGATGCTCTCCATTTTACACAAGAACTATTAGTTCTGGAATTGTGATGTATAAAAGAGCTTGACACCCACCTCTTATTTATAGTGATAAGTGGCGCCAATAATAGAGTGGAAAGGAAGAAAACCTTTCTCCAATAAAATAAGGAAAATATAATTGATTGATTTATCTCATTTATTACAATATCTCATATTAAATAAATCTAGTGATATGTCAATATCTTATATTGAATATTCCCAAGATATTGTCAAGATCTTATATTGACAATATTTATCTTTTATTATATTACCATAAATCAATTTACACATGCAGATATTTATATCACATATATAAATCTATATAAAATATGTACTACTAAAATATGTCAAGTGGATGCATATCACATATATGATCCACGCCACATATATATATTTATACATACATATTAATATCTAATATTAATATAAGGTAATACTATTAATTAAATCAGACAATCCAAGTTCAGATCATATACACTTCAATGTGGCGCCCCATATTGCCAAATATTGGCTTCGGAATATTCTTTAATTAATATAATTATTATTAATATCTTGTATTTAATTTATTCATAATAAATAAATACCACCATATTAATTTACCACTATAACCTTTATAGTCTCGAGATAAACTTTTCTTATTTGGTTATCATCTATAACCACATTTTAATCCGGCTAGATGTTCTTATGTGTGTGACAATTACAAGGTTTACACCTCATGCCCTTCAGCCGTCACTATAGCCTTATGGTAATCATATTACTATCCATGTCAGCCTTTCAGGGACACTCCTCAGTAAGACATGACTAGGTTCACAACCTGGTTGTCACCGATGGAATCTAATTCAGATATTACGGCTCCTAGCCATATCTCTCAATATTGGCTCTCAAACATTCTTTCATAAGTCGTGAGATATTCATTCTTCAAGATGAACATACCAAAGAAATTTTTTCAAGCTTAAGGTCATCCACAGATTTACTGTAACTTTTTGTGTGCTCGAGCAAATGATCTACACCTCATCGCATACAAGCGCCTCGCTTCACGCTCCTGGGGTTGAATATATCTTTGTGGATCTCAAACTGTTTTGAGATCTCGATTCACTCCCACTGCTTCTTTTGGAAGAAACACTTCCTCTGTAAGACAAGACATGTTTGGAGACAAACACCTTTGCTCCGCTGGACCAAGAATAATATCTAGCGACTTGCCGAGATATTCCACAAAGTTGCATATGTCGACTAGGCACCAAGCCTTTCTCGACTTTGCTTATGACAACTTCAAATCATCGGTTAAGACAGATTTGACATTATCCTCTTCCATATCTAATATGGAATTTATTCAACCTTTATTCTTTGGAACTAGGTTAAGTATAATGGCACTATCCCTAAACGGGTAAAGGATACATCGCATGGCTTTGCGCCACACCTTTATCATATAAAGTGTTATTTCCATTTTGAGAACACAATCTAATTCAATGTATCCCAAAGATGGTATCCTTCAAGGAGAATCTTATTCCTTTTAGACGACTTCAAACACCCTTCGTGTATTAATTACTTCAATCCAATTGAAGATTAATTCCTAAGTGGCTCATCAATCTCATATTCGCACTAGCTCGAACTTTTCGGCTTTCCAATTGTTGTACTTCAATAAGTACACTTGACTATTTCTAAAATAGTCGTAGAGATTAACAAACAATTATTTGTGGCATTAATTGTCATAAGCCAACAAACATCGGTATGTTTAGGCTTTGGACAACTTTCTAGATTTTATAACCTTTTCGAAAAGTGGTATTTTAGTCCTCTTTGGATAAGATATTTATAACCCACATGATTCATAATCATATGGTTCAACATCATCGTAATGACGCTTAATTACGCGCTCCCTTCCAGAGAGACTACATCTAGAACAACTACAAATATCAAGGATAATACCATACAAATATTCATTGAGACCTCATCACATATATCAACTATATAGTGACAACAATCTAGTATGTTAGATTCAGGTGACCTTCCAACTTTATTAGAATAACATTTATTCTTTACAATTGAATATGTCTACTAAATCCTAACAAATAATTGAAAGTATGTTCTTCACAAGAACCGAACATAATAACATTTATTTAGTTCCCTTTATCGCTTATTAGATCCGCATATGGTAAGTGTTACAACGCTTGCTTCACCTTTCCATATCTCGTATTTAATCTTTCTAATTTAATCACACTCTCAAGATATCATATATCTAAGAGTTGACTTGAACTTAGATAGATTTATCTCAACTTACTTGCCTAGAATAGAAACTTCAATAAGTTCTCTATTTAAGCACATGCCCTAAATTTCCTTTTTAATCCTTCAGCCACTTGTAAATATTTCTTAGTGTAGTCTTCATAAGACTTAAGAAAAATCACAAGAGCTATGTCTTTGATTTCCTTTCATAAAGAAAATCTAAAGTTTATTAAATAGTTTATTTAACCTTTTGAATCGTATTCAAAACATTGACTATTTAATTAACCTTTAAGCAATGATAGAATTAAGTCGATACTTAAATCTTACAATTTGAAAACATCATTTCCAAAATTCGGTCTAGTCATTCTTATCCAACGTTTGAATAACTCGTCATCGTATGACCGAATGATCATCTTGGATCGTATCCAATATATGACTAATTCGTTGAAACTAATTTTCAAATGATTTAATCATATCATGAGCTTCCGCTTTCATTAATAATTAAAGCCTTGAGTACTCCATCAAATATGTAGCCTCCTTGTCTCTAACTACCATAACGGATCTCTCGTGTCATTGCTCATTTTAAAAGGATTAAAATTACTTAACCATATTTGAGAACGCTTTCAAAATTAATAAATATAATTTGGTTTTACTAATCGAGAATAAAACATAAATATAAAGTTTGCTAAAACTACAACATAAAAATGAAAATAAAAGAGTGTTGTTGTTTATACACGCAAAATCAAAAATGGTCTTTTGGTTTATGATTTTGCTCCCACTAGTCAACTACTCCCAATTGACTTTCAAGAATATATCAAAAATTTTTAGTGGTCGAGATCCAATCTAGTTACCTTGATTCCCGGTGTGGTCGATCAACCAAGATAATTTCAAAGGTAGGTAACTCTTTACCATTCACATCTCTATGTGATTCTCGTTGGTTGACTAGTCAACTCTTTGGCGATACACATCACTATGTGTTAGTCAACCCTTGTCTCTAAAGTCGACGGCCCCGACGGTGGCCAATCACCAAAGACTCTAGTCAAGTCATAACCCAATATTCACGAGATCTCATACGATCATATCTCAATAACGATTTATATACCCGAGGTAGGTCAACTCCCGGCGGTGGTCGATCGCTTGATCCGAACACAGTGCTCTTCACCGCCGTTATAATATCGGGAGACAATATTTCGACTTGATTTTTGTCGTGGAAGTATTTTTCATAAATTAATTCACTTAATTAATTTTAATTATGGTCTCATCATAAATATGTCTATCTCTATAAACATACATCCTACACATTTATCTAGATCGTGCCTAGTCATGCATCTATCGATCATATAAAATAAATACAAGCACAAAATAAATAAATGCGTAAAATAACCGGTATGATCATGGACTTTTCCTAAGGTGCGGTTTCGAATACAACCGATTAAAACCGCTGGTCACAATCTAAGGGTAGAATGAACCGCCAATAGGATCTTTAATGCTCCATTCTCCAACGGGATCTTTATTTTCGCCTTTCTTTGGTCTCCATCTTCTCGCTTCCATTCTTGTTACATTTAATTCTATCGAATAAAATAAATACACCCGCCGCACACGGGGGAGCTAATGGAATGGGATGAATGCGTAAAATAAACCAGGTCACGCTTCTTCATAACGGCTCAGACAATTTTTAAACCAACAGTAAAAATTAAATCATTCACATCTATCCTATCTGGCCGAATCCACGATCAATCGGTCCATATAATCATATTATATCTACTATATCTAATCCATACAATAAAATCTTATGAAAAAGATAAAATTAAAATTTAACTACTGCGCCTTAATTAATCAATTAACATTTAATCTATTAAATAATTTTATCCAATCAATTAACTAATTAACATTTAATTAATTAAATGATTTTAATCTAAATAAAATTAACGATTAATTTTAAACCGATTTTAATTTTAATTTTAATTAATTAGAACTATTCCAAAATAAATCAAAATTAAAATTATTTCTCTTTGTTTTTTCCTTTGATTCGTAATCAAAAGTGATGCCATCGGTTTCCTAAACCAAATTTTGCTTTTAGTTTCGCCACTTTCCAAAATCAAAATTTTGAAGTCGCTTGCAGCCTGCGCTTTTACAAATCAAATATTTGAAAAGGCCTGCGCTTATTCCAAATCAAATATTTGGAAAGGCTAAACATTTTTGTTTAGCCGCCACTTTCCAAAATCAAAATTTTGAAAGGCTTTTAGCTTTGCAGCTTTTCCCAAATCAAATATTTGAAAGGCTCAGCTCATTCCAAATAAAATTTGGAAAGGCCATTATTATTTTACGCCGCGCAAGCATCCCAACGACCAAACTATTTCAACCATTGGTTAGCCACACGACACAACTAAACAAAGCGAGATATCAATCACAACTATGAACCATATTGAATCACAAAATACACAAAACAAAAATTTGAGATCCGCCAAAGATTGACCAGACGATCGCCGCAAAGAAGTCGCACCGCCGCCGCCGTTGCCGGGTGGTGCCGCCGCCAATGGCCGAGCACCACCAGATTTTTTTTTTTTCTTTTCATGTATCAATTTTGCAAATCAAAAATCTTTCATCTTTTAATTACGTGATTTAAACGATAAAATTAACTACGATAATAACATGCTTATTGCTTAAGCTCAAGCTCGCTTCCGATACCATCGTTAGAAATCTACGCGAACGCAATGAATTCAAAATTTATTTCCTATCGACCCAAGATCGACTTCGCTTAAGCAATAAACAAATAGATAAGAGACGGTGGTTACCTTGGTTGATCTAAAAGATCGACGCTTTGACCGCCTAAGAGAGTAGTTCAGATAGAGCCGCCCAAGTGTTCGGCCCTCACCGCTAGTCCACACGAAACAACTCACTGAATCCCATCATGGATTGCTATCGAAAACTCCGATTTCTAGACCGGCCCTTTTCTCCTCTCTCCAACTCTCAGATAGATGCTCTCCATTTTACACAAGAACTATTAGTTTTGGAATCATGATGTATAAAAGAGCTTGACACCCACCTCTTATTTATAAAGTGATAAGTGGCGCCTAATAATAGAGTGGAAAGGAAGAAAACCTTTCTCCAATAAAATAAGGAAAATATAATTGATTGATTTATCTCATTTATTACAATATCTCATATTAAATAAATCTAGGATGATATCACAATATCTTATATCAATATTCCTAAGATATTGTCAAGATCTTATATTGACAATATTTATCTTTTATTATATTACCATAAATCAATTTACACACGCTGTATATTTATATCACATATATAAATCTATATAAAATATGTACTACTAAAATATGTCAAGTGGATGCATATCACATATATGATCCACGCCACATATATATATTTATACATACATATTAATATCTAATATTAATATAAGCGTAATACTATTAATTAAATTCAGACAATCCAAGTTGTATCATATACACTTCAACGTGGCGCCCCATATTGCCAAATATTGGCTTCCGGAATATTCTTTAATTAATATAATTATTATTAATATCTTGTATTTAATTTATTCATAATAAATAAATACCACCATATTAATTTACCACTATAACCTTTATAGTCTCGAGATAAACTTTCCTTATTTGGTTATCATCTATAACCACATTTTAATCCGCTAGATGTTCTTATGTATGTGACCCGATAGGCTTCGAATATGTTGGCCGTAGACACAAAGTGCAAATTACAAAATGCCCTTCATGCCTAACGATCACGGATAGCGCCTAGCAACACACCGTGACCCCAATCATCGGAAGAGTCAAATGCAATGACTACTACCTTTCATGTGAAACAAGCATACCTCAGAATTTACAATCCTATCGTAATAATATCCATACGGTCGTTAGTCGAGTGTCAAAACATCAACGATCAGATCTTATAATCTGGATATCATGCTCTCTCAAGTAACTCATTTACTCCCACTTTGCAAAGATTCACGAGAGTAAGACATTCCTTATAAGAAGGCCATTTCGATATTCGATCCCAATCATAGGATACGCGATTCCCGGACGACCAATCATGTATACTCCGTGATGCTTCAAAGATCATACCCAATCACTACCGCATGATCGCCCGTGGCTGTGGAAACCTCAATAGTGTCAAAGCATGACAATCCACACCGTGATGCCACGAAGACTCCGGTCCTAAGGATAATTACACAACCGCCACATAAGGTGACACTTATCCGTGTAAGTGGGTCGCCTAACGACGCGATTCTCTAATACACGCCCACGCATACCCAAGTGTCTCTACACTTCGATAGACGAGATCTATCCCTCGCCTTAAAGATGTAAGACATCTAATACGCGCTAGCCTGCTCATACTATCAATGCCCTGCTTAATAGTACATCACCTGTAGACATTTAAGTATCAAACTTATTAAAGTGATTAGAGATCTCATCAACCATAATCGCCTATCATGGTTTCTCTATCACAGTTTAACACTAAGGACGTTATCATATAACAATTCATAATTGAATCTTTAAAAGAACATATATATGACAACAGAAAAGCCATTTTATATATGTATAAACATAAAGAAATAGTAGAAATGATCCGACCCGGTCGGATCCGGTCCAACCCGATTGGGTTTAGGACACTATTCCAACAGAAACACCATCCACCTGGTGGTGCTTGGAGACACACGTTGGAAGATTTGGCTTCTCAACTAGGCTCTCATCTACCTCGGATTGGATTGACCTTTGATCTTGGCGTTTTGCACCATAAAAAGGTAATTGGTATCTAAACCCCCGCGTAGTTTAGATTTATTATTTATGTATTTTGTTCATTTAGATCTAGATCCGATATTTATTCCGCTATTTAATCGGGTGGATCAAGATCCATCCAAAGGATATTACATCCTACAAATGGTAGTAAAGCCTTTGATCTAACGATCAAAGTATGTGAATTTTAGATCTGGTGATTTCTAAAAACATGTTTTAGATGTTTTTATTTCGCTTTTTTATGAATTCAAATATATCATGTTGAATGCTTGTGAATGTTGTGGTTGAAGAGATGGATTGGGATTGGTATTGTTTACCCGTAGATCTATTTTGTAGCTCTCTTGATTAGTATCAATTAAGTATAGGATTTATTTTTTTTAATTTAATGCAATCGGATTTATATGTAAAAATAGCATCTTTGTTGAAATTTTATATATTCCGGGCTCGAAATATGAAGATCTTGGTGAAAAGATGAAGATCAAGGCGAAACTCAAGGTATGAACGAGGAGAAACGGTTAAAAACCTGTTTTTTAATTAAAATCTGCACTACAAGACTTTCTTCGACGCTGAAAAGCGTCGCTATAAGTCTGTTTTTTTTATAACCCTCGGCCAGGGTTTATTTTTTCATGCGGCTGTATATATATATTTTTTTAAATCTGTTTTTTTTATAAAATCTGCCGTTATGGAAGGAAATAAAAAAAAATAAAAATAAAAATATTTTTCTGGAATAATTTTTAATACAGCCGTATATCAAAAAAAAATTTAAAAAGGTTTTAATTATAATAAATTGGATTTATTTAATTTAAAAAGGTTTTAATTATAATAAATTGGATTTATTTAATTTAAAAAGTCTTTCTCCTCTCGGGTGTTCGTGGTTCGTGATCCCGTGTTCGAGCTCAAGATTCAAGATCAAGACTCAAGATTAGTTTAAGTTTTTTTTTCTTTCCTTAAAAATAGATTAATGGGTACCAACTACCATCTCTTGTTTATTTTTCCGTATCTTTTCGTATGATCGTAAATTATGTGATAGAAACCGAAAATTGCATGACATGCATCATATCATTAATCCACTCCAATGCATACATGCAAATAGTTTATTTCGAATAAATTAGGCATATATAATTCGTGATAATTAGTTAAAAGCTTTTTTAATTAATATGTGGTAGTTAATTAAAATAAGTAACTAATTATAAAACCGAGGAACCGGTTTTGTCAATCATTACGATTTTAGTGATGGATTCTCGTGAATCTCACTTAGACAAATCGCTGAGTTTTCGTGATGTCTTCTCGTGAACCCACCTTAAATGTAAACGAGATTACGCCTTGGTTGACAATTTAGAAATCGTAAAATCTTAGTACATGGGTTCAAAATGGTTGGGCGAAGTTCAACCGAGCTTTGGCTCCATCGACAAGACTTAGCATAGCCGATAAGTTTCTTCTTACCGGATTAGCCTCGAATCGTCACATATGTTCCAAAAAGACGGCGAAGTCATTTTCTACATAACCGAATTCTCGCTCGAGTACTTTGATTTATTGTTTCTTATTGTCAAGATCAAACCGTAATTAGTAAACCCACCACTTTTTTTTCATATTATTGAGTGGGAGCGGGAAGGCGACACCAACCCCACGGCCTCTACTATGATGCAAGCACGTGAGAGAAGCGGTGACACTCGAGCCGCTTTGATTTCGCCCCTACGGACGGTGTTCACCCCTATCAAAATTCAAGGCTTGGTCTCCGAAAGGATAGGATTTTGGGTACTGCTGAGTCACCGACCGACCTACTGAGGCATACTCGGGCGCATTTTGAGATCTCGATATAAGAGGTCACACTTTTATGGATATTTTTCAAATGTCTAGCTAGAAAAGGAAGGTAATGAATGATTAAGGTCCGGGATGTCTCGATTCTACGGGATGTTTGATTCTCAAAGTTTAATCATTGAGAGAGATTGTCTCAGTTTGATCGTCACCTCTTTGACCTACCATACGGCGGCACTGAGATGTGAGATTAAATCCTTGGAATGGTAGGCTAGACTTTTAACAAGTTTATTATTCCTAAAATAAAAATCTAGTAGTGAAAATTTATTTTTTGAATTTAACTTTATGTCATGTTTATTTTACAACTTTAATCTCTAGGCTACTAAATTGTTAGTAATAGGACTTCATTAAAAATGTGGAAGTAATAAGTATGTTGTAATTATCAAAAGAATGCAGTTAATTTTTTGGAAGAGATTTTTCCTCGAGCCTTTAAAACTTAAGTGACATAGTATAGATATGTCACCGTGTTGAACGAGAGATCACCATACTTAGTTTACAAAAGATGATATAGACTATCGATAAATTCATTTAGTGAATTTTAAAAGGTGTATTTACACGGCAAAAATTTCTAATTGGAAAATCATACATAAGGCGCTTGTTGTTAGACGGTATTTGGAACCGATGAACTAAATGAGCCTTAGTCTCATGATTATTTTTTCTCAATCATTAGAAATGTGTAATAGATCGCACAAGAGTTTTTCCATTCATTGAAAAATGAGAGTAAAGCGTTACTAGTTAGACAATATTTGGAAATCGATAAACTAGTGTGAGCTTAGTTCGAGATTTTATAATCTTTGAAACATCATGAACACAAGATTGCTAGTAAGACAAAGATTTGGAACCGATAAACTAGCTGGGAGCTTAGTTTTGTGTGATGTTCTAATCTTTGAAAATTGAATAGTCCAAGCTAGTAACACTATCATTAGACATCCTACGCTTCAAGAGTAGTGTCTACTCAAACGAATCGCTAGTTCAAGATCAAGTTTCCATTTAAGGAAAGTCGAGAACGGGAAAGAATGTTTATACGTGTTTTTCATCTAAACTAAGTAGTTCTAAGGCTAAACCGAAAATTAATAAAATTGGAAATTAGAGGATAAGGAAAGTGATTTCGATCACCACCAATGCATCCTTAGTAATTTTTCAAAAGCTAAGTTCTTTGGAAGAACTAGGTAGCTTTGCATTAAACGATAAATAAAATAGACAACGGGCGCTTATTTCAGATAGACTAGTGGGAGTGATATAAGGAAATGAATCTCGGATTCAATTCTTGAGTATCACGTAAAATTCATTTTTCGCTGGATTCATTGAACGAACATATTCATTTTCAATAGATAATTTGTTTGTCTTATTGACGATGAATATAAAATTCGTGAGTAACGAACCCAAGACTCGGACTTTTGTTTGATAAAGTCGAACCACTAAGAAATGTTGAATAGTATACACATCTTAAACAATATAAACACAAATGGTTTCAGATTTAGATAAACACTTCTTTATATACTATTAATTAGTGCATATTCCCTAACGACAAGATCTACAGATCGGCTTAGGGTAATTTTATCTCCTACCAAAGGAACCCTGCCTCAAAGGAACAATGCCTAAGTTTCCTTTCAATCGGAAAGGGTAATAGATTTAAAGAAGTTACATAGCTTGTTCATATCGACCTTCGGGTCATATGAAAGATACAAGCTAGTAGGAGATTTTTCAAGTAGTGACATCTAGTCCGACAACTACTCAAACTCCAATAAGTTTATCCAAAATATTAGAGGAATCTCTGATTTCACTGCAGATAGGTATTTCATACTCAAGTATAGACTTTCACATAGTCTTCGGATCGATGCTCGGCCTACCTCCCAAAGGAATGTTTTCACCAAGTGGATACACCATAAATTTGCCTTATATAGTTATTGATGTGCTACGATACATCGCTTAACTCATTTAAGATATTAGTTGCAAAAATAACGGCTTACATTATCATGTGAAACCAAGAAGTCTATCTAGAAGATGCCTACACATTTGTGGATACGGAGTGAATTCTGGCCCACCCCACTTCGCAAATATAGACATTTAGCACTTAGTACTTGAAGGTAGGATCGAAATTTTGTGTACACGCTCAAAGCGTGAAATATCTTAATACATTGAGTAAAGGTTGATTATAAAACTCTAAAATCGTGAGAATGACGGTTATAATCACAAACTCGGTCCGATAGAGTCTATAAATCACAACTTTGGATCTTTCAAGTATTTGTACTCAAGATGTTACTAATCGATTTGTTCACCCACATCCAACACCGCGCTTGGTGATAACACTAATAAAAACTATTAAACTAGATCAAGATATCAATCCACCCCAACGCAGCTGGGAGTATGGTTTGTCCATTACCCATTGCAGACCTTACGGTTTATGTGGTAGATTAATGACCTATAGTCCTTCGTGGGTCAGATAGATCCCCGATCACAGAGGTTGGTTTAAAAGCCATAACCCCGTGAATGAAGTTTGATACTCCGGGCCTGTTGAAACTTTGTAGTAACCACCGAGTATCTCAGCCCAAAGGGGAGCAATTGGAACTACACGGAGAAGAGTCGAATGAATAGGAAAGTTTAACTTTCAACGCAAAGTCGAGTAATTTAGTGGGTGATTCCCTAAAAAGGCAGAGAGTTAACTGCATCGTGATCTCTTACCACTCGCCTTGCTTGATTTCGCGTAAAGCGGGAAATATGGGTGATTCCCAAGACTTCTTGCCGAACAACGGAATCGAACTCATTCGTAATGTATGGTTTTAGCTAAGTACAAATGGCGTATTCGCTACAAAGCGTAAAAATAGGGTGATTCCCTAAGACCTTTTTGTGGGACTAACGGTATCTTAATTTATTCAGAAAGAACCTTTGGCAGGATGCCTTCCATAGCTTATATCCTTTGGGGATTAAAGCAAACCTCTAGGTCATTTCAAAGTCATATTTTTTTTTAATATGTGGACTTGACCATCATGTTGATAAGTCTTTCGTAGACTGGGCATCAATATTAGTAAAGTAGTATGTATATTAGTGTTTGTGAATGGTAACACTGAAACTGTTGGAAACAACATGGGTGTGTTATCTGAAGTCAGAGGCTAACATGCCATCGGGCTATTTTCTAAAGAATTTGACTCACTCAAATTCTCGAAAATAAGCAATTGGCAATACCATTCATCCATCTCAATGGTTAAGATGTTCTTGCATAGAGGAATGCAACATTCAACGATGTAGTCTACCCTACCTCTCAGGAATGCTTGTCTAAACCTACGGATGAATACTAAATGGGATGTTCAGTGAATCCTCAATTCTATTCGGGAGAATGAGGAATAATATGCTAGTATATTCAGGTGCAAACTAGAATATAAGTTTAACACTCGATTCGGCTTTAGTCGATTGAGGATGATAGTTAAATCGCTCTCGGTCTCGTTGTTTACTCACGTGATAAAGTATTATCCAAGAAGCCAATTCCACTTCATTGTGAAAACATCGAGAGAGGTAGCTCATAAGAATTTTGCAATCACTAGAGGTCATAAGCATATTGAAATCGCATCACCGGATTAGATGGAAAGGCGACGCTTCGATCCCAAAGATTGACACAAGCCGCCAACCTACCGATCGCTGTACCGAGTCACATGGTATTCGGATTCTGGCACGCACCGGTCATCGACCTACCTCGCGCGCACACTCCGGTCGTGGTTGGAAGGATGAATTACTAAGACGCGGTATGAATTGGGATATGTCTCACTTGTTTTGAGCAAGTGGGAGAATGTTGTAGATATAGATATAAAGTGGTATGCTCTAAAACAATTAATCCACTTGACTTTCGCAAGTGGGATATTGTTGTGTGTAAAGTGTCCAAAGACAATTATCTAATTGTTTTTATGATGTAATTAATAATTCATCTTATTATATGCATGTATGCTTATAATTAAGACACTAATCAAAACTCTAAGTACTCGCTTATGTAATCACGTAATCAGTTAGGAAATCACTAGTTTAACGCAATAAATTTAAAATTTGATTTTTCTAGATCGTTTCTTCGCTTAATGCAATAAACATGTTAAGTAGTTTGACGGTTATACCTAGATGATCTACTAGATCGCCGCTTTGACCGCCAACGGAGAGTAGTTCAACGCGCAAGCCGCCCACGCCGTCTGGCCTCTATCGCTAATCCACACGAACCCCTTGCCGTAAATCCTCCTTGATTGCTATCGAAAACTCCTGGTCGCTAGATCGACCTTTTCTTCCTCACAAACTCACTATGGATAGCTCTCTATTTTTTACACAAGAACTATGAGCTCTTGCAATTGTGTTGTGCAAAAGAGCTTGACACCCACCTCCTATATATAGTGGTTGGAGAGCCTCATATGGTGTGGAGGAGAAGAAAACATTTTTCCAATAAAATAAGGAAAATCAACTAGATTGATTTATCTCTTTAATTATAATTTATTTTGCCAATATCTTATATTGATTATAATTATCTTATAACCATAAATCTATTTTCCAAAAATCAATTAATATCTTATATTAATATTATGGCAATCTTATTAATTAAAGTGCACAATCCAAATGTATCTCATACACTTAACTTAAACGTATACCATATGCCAATAAATTGGCTTCCGAATATTCTTTAATTAATCTAATTTATATATAATTAATATCTTGTATTTTATTTATTCATAATAAATAAATACCACCATATTAATTTACCACTATAACCTTTATAGTCTGTAGATAAACTTTCCTTATTTGGTTATCAACTATAACCGCATTTTAATCCGACTGATGTTCATATGTGTGACCCGACAGCTTCCGAATATGTTGGCCGTAGACACAAAGTGCAAATTACTAAAATGCCCTTCATACCTAACGATCACGGATAGCGCCTAGCAACACACCGTGACTCCCAATCATCGGAAGAGTCAAAAGCAATGACTACTACCTTTCATGTGAAGCAAGCTTATCGCGGTAACTTACAATCCTATCGTAATAATATCCATACGATCGATCTCGAGTGTCAATACATTGACGATCGATCTTATAGTCCTGATATCATGCCTCTCGAATAACACACTTACTCCCACTTTGCAAAGATTCTCGAGAGCTAGACATTCCTTATAAGAAGACCATTTCGATATTCAATCTCAATCATAGGATACGCGATTCCCGGATGACCAATCATGTATACTCCGTGATGCTTCAATATCACACCCAATCACTACCGCATGATCGCCCCGTGGTTGGGAGAAATCTCAATAAAGTGTCAAAGCATGACAATCCACACCGTGATGCCATGAAGACTCCGGTCAAAAGGATAATTACACAACCGCCACATAGTGTGACACTTAATGTAAGCTGGTCGCCTAACGACGATTCTCTAATACACGCCCACGCATACCCAAGTGTCTCTACACTTCGATAGACGAGATCTATCCCTACCTTCTAAAAGATAAGACATCCAATACGTTAGTCTCGATTATACTATCAATGTCCCATTTGATAATACATAAGACTGTAGACATTTAAGTACCAACCTTGTTATGTTGATTAGAGATCTCATCAACCATAATCACTATCATGGTTTCTCTATCATGCATTGATACTAGTGGACGTTACTATATATACACAACAAGTAATATGAAGATAAAATACATAATAACATAAGTGCTTTTATTAATTATAATAAAGTTATTACATGGATCGAATAGATCAGAATGACCCGACCCGTCGGATCCGGTCCAACCCGATTGGGTTTAGACACCTTTCCAACAAGAACTCAAAGGTATGGCTATACACAAGAGGATTGAGTTAATGATATGTACTTAAAATTAACTTAGTCCAGAGCGCTTATTAACTGAGTACGGGTCTCAAGATTAATTTGCTAATAATGCGCCAAAAAACATTTTTTTGGTGTGACAAATTTTATCCGGATCGCCGGTAATGTGGTACCTAGTGGGGAATTTATATATGATGATAATCATATAGTGTATGGACCGATTTGATTTGAGTTCTCGATATAATTCCGTGATCGAGAAGTCTTATCAATCACAAGATGATCATATATGGATTAATCTCAACTCGAGGTGATCACAAACGATCGCTAGACTAGGGTAGTAGGTTTGATGCGTTAGTAAGGATCACTTCATAGTATGTGGTCCAACACTCTCGCTGGCTCTATTTTAGATGAGTAAGTAGTCTCGTGATATCACGATATGGAATCCATTCCTTCCTCGGAAGTAAAACAGATAGCCTCCTTTATTTGTTAATCCTAAACCGATCGATGGCGCCAGCTTCATATTATATTAGTTGTGAACTAATTGATCACTGAGGTTAATGGTAAATAATGATAAGATATTTTTGAGTAGTGGTTTACGGAAATATCCCGATTCGTGAACGCAACACCTATGAGGATTTGTCCGTATGTAATGAATATATCAAATGACACCTTACGACTCGTGGTCGAGTGTAAGTTTATATCTATATTCGCAGAGTTCGGGCCGGGTTTATGGTGGTGTAACCTCGAATTAATAGATTGAATATTATTGTTCGGGTCGATTTAATAATTTTATTCAATTTATTGTAATTTATCGAATACGGGTCCACTGGCCCCGACGCGCTCATAATATAAAGATATATGTTTTCTCGCTGCTTCACCTCAATTATAATTAAATAGTTGGATTGGCTATTTTATTGATATGTGATTAATTATTTAGTTGACTAGATAATTAAATACATTAAAAGAAATTTTTCATGACTCAATTTCAAATAATGAAAAAATGCGCATGACCAAATTAATTAGTGTATGGCCACATTTTGTATATTATTATTTGTTGGGAAATTAGTTTTTTTGATAAATAATAAGATATGTGATTAAATTATTTATTTGTTAAATAATTTAAGGAAAAGAAAATCTTTATTTATCCTAATTAATTTAGGAATATTTTAGATTTATCTTTTAAGGAAAATGATTATTTTGATTGATTTTGTATTAATTAAATAATGCATTGGAGGCTAGATTTCTCTCATATATAAAGAGAGCTTCTTCTGCCCAATTGATATACATCACACGATTTTTGGGTAGTAAAATAGCTTTGATATTTCGGCTATTTTACTAATGGTTCGAGTTTTAAAACTTCGGTTTTCTATGGTAAAGATATCGGTGAGGTCCGGCGGCTTGAAACACCATCCACCTGGGGTGGTGCTTTGAGACACACGTTGGAAGACTTTGGCTTCTCAACTAGGCTCTCATCTACGCTGGATTGATTGACCTTGATCTTTGGCGCTTTGCACCATAAAAGGTTGGTATCTAAACCCCTCGTAGTTTAGATTTATTATTTATGTATTTTGTCTGCTTAGATCTAGATCCGATATTTATTCATTACAATATCGGGTGGATCTTGATCCATCCGTGATATTACATTCTACATCATTAATTTCTATGCCTTCTTACAATAGGAAACAATACCAACACAAAAGATGGTACAAGTTGTGGACAATCTTCAATAATACTCAAGATTATCAAGAGGGTTGCTTAGTCGATGATGAATCAATAACGAATCTCCCTTGAAAACAACTTAAAAAAAATAAAAATAAAAAACCATGTGAGAGTGAAGACTATAGTGTGGTACATGGCAAGGGTCTCTCCAACAAAGACATTGTACTAACCCTCCCTTCAACTTCTTCGAGAGACTGTGAATTATCTTCCCGTTTGTGTTACGAAGGATGCCTCACGCAATAGTCTAATCGCCTCTAAAAGTAGCATTTATATAAAATTTTTGAGTGTCAGGATTCGGAGGTTTCCATTTTGTCTCTAACTAATCCTTCGAACATCCGGCTTGGATTTTAACGGCGGGGGGAAGGGGGGGAGAGAATCTCTTCAGCTTCAGCCATTAATAAACAAAAGCTGTTTTGCCATTTGAGCACACGTGAGTCATCAAAGCTTTTTCTAAAAGCTTTACAAATATGAACCTGCTCATAAAGAAAAAGAGATGATAAAAACGATTTTTGGCTGGCCCGAAAGATAAACCGAGGTTTATCTATTGTGCAAAATAAAGTTTATGATAAAATGCTTATAAATCGATAATACGACGCGCACATAAACATTTTAATGAGCCAGAATCGAGACGCTTCTAAGAGATAATGATCCTGACGTGAAATGGGCAACTATGTCGCTTTCAAAGTGGAAACTACGACGTTTTAACATTAGTTAGACAAGTGATAGATTACCGGACGGCGGCTATTTCCCGCCCATGAATGTACTTCTTGAGGTAACAAACAAACGCCAAATTGTCATTTCTTCATCTTCTTTTTTAATCGTTTTACTCTAATGAGTTAATTTTGCTTTGAATTTGTTTATTGTGTAATGACAAGCACCACAAGGCATGCTCTTCTCTTTGTGTTTGTAGTAGTAGTTGACAAAATGTGAACGGCCTGAGACTGCAGAATTTTGATTTTATTATTTTTTTTTTTATATTGATCCGTATAAATATTTTTTCATATATATTTCGATGTATCTCGCAGTTTGTGTGAAGGGAAAGAGGAAAAGAAAGAAATCATGGAGAAGCATATACTCTTAGCAGTTTCAGGTTTGTGATTGATTTCTGGGTAAATTTTGATTTGTTTTAGGGAAATAGACTAGCTTTTGTTATTGATTTTTCTTTTTCCTTTTGATGCTGACTTGGGCTACTTATGTTTGTTTGTTTATCTTTACAGTTTTTATGGATTTTCATTTTTTCTCAAGATTGGAGGATTAAGGATTGCAGTTTTTCTTATGAGATAGAGGGTATAGTCCTGCTATTTGTGGCACGTTTGTTTGGGGGATTTTGCGATAAAAATTTTCAGTTGGGATTCGTGGAAATTTGAATAACTAATGGTGGAGATTGGTTTAGATTCACAGTTATGGCATGCTTGTGCTGGAGAAATGGTTCAAATGCCCTCTGTAAACTCGAAAATCTTTTATTTTCCGCAAGGGCATGCAGAGCATACCTTTAGCAATGTGGATTTTTCGGGTTTGCCCAAAATCCCGGCTTTGATTTTGTGTAGAGTTGCGGCTGTGAAGTTCTTGGCAGACCTGGAGACGGATGAGGTTTATGCTAGGATTAGATTGGTGCCTATACGAGAAGATGAGGTTTCGGAGGATGATGGAGGATTGGTGAACAATGGGGATGATGATAAGTCATCATCTTTTTCTAAGACTTTGACTCAGTCTGATGCTAACAATGGTGGTGGATTTTCAGTTCCAAGGTATTGTGCTGAGACTATTTTCCCAATGTTGGATTACACAGCTGATCCACCAGTTCAGACGGTTGTGGCTAAGGATGTTCTTGGTGAGACTTGGAAATTTAGGCATATTTACCGTGGGACTCCTAGAAGGCACTTGTTGACTACCGGATGGAGTAGTTTCGTGAATCAGAAGAAGTTGGTTGCTGGGGATTCGATTGTTTTCCTAAAAACAGTAAATAGGGAGCTCTGTGTTGGAATTCGAAGAGCTAAGCGAGGTGGAATTGGTAAACCTGAGTCCCCGTCAAGGTTGAACACCGGGACTGGGAATTATGGAGGATTTAAGATGAAGAGAAGTGGTAGTAACAGAAGTCTAAATTCTCCTTGTGGTAGTGGTGGTGGTGGTTTGAGGGGATGGGGAAAATCGAGACCTGAGTCTGTGCTCGAATCTGTGTCCCTTGCAGCCAGTGGCCAGGCATTTGAGGTCATGTATTACCCGCTGCAAGCACTTTGAAGTTTTTTGTTAAGGCTTCATCTGTGAGTGCTGCTATGCGTGTCCAATGGTGTCCTGGGATGAGGTTCAAGATGCCTTTGATACTGAGGACTCTTCCCGGATCAGTTGGTTCATGGGCACAGTTGCTTCTGTCAAGTTGCTGATCCATTTACATGGCCTGCTTCACCATGGAAACTACTTGAGGTATACTTATCCTATCTGGTCTTTGTTTCAGTTTATCAAACATTAGTTTTTACCATGGTACTCTTTTTTGGTCGAAAACATTCTAAAAAATTGATTCCATGGTAACTCGTATTTGCAGGTGACATGGGATGAACCAGAATTGCTGAACAATGTCAAGCAAGTCAATCCATGGCTTGTTGAATTGTTATCTAATGTGCCAGTTATTCATCCACCATCTTTATCACCAACTAGGAAAAAGTTGCGATTACCGCAGCTTTCAGATTTTTCACTTGACGGACATCATTTGACGCCGTCGTTTTCAGGCAACCCTTTTGGGCCAAGCAGTCCCTCATGTTGTCCTCCTGACAACGTTGGTACTGCAGGCATACAGGGAGTCAGGCATGCTCAACTTGGATTTCCGTTACCGGATCTCCACCTTAGCAACAATTTAGATTTAGGACTATTAACCTCGGGTTTTAAGCCGCTTGATCAACTTGCTGAAATCGCTCATGGCATTAGCCAATGCCATCAGGATTGTAGCAAGGATGATGTGTCTTGCATGTTAACCATGGGGAGTCCTACTCAGACCGAGTGTGTGAAGACACCTCGGTTTTTACTTTTCGGTCAACCAATCCTCACTGAGCAGCAATTGTCAAACCAATGCTGTAGTGATGATTCAGTTTCACAACCAGGAAAGGCGACTTCTTTGAAAGCAGAAAAATGTGGTCTTGATTGGAAAGTTGAAGACGAAGACCTTCACCATGTGGGCTTTTCATGGAACCGTGGCTTCAAAGCAGTTGACCTTAGCTTGGATACCGGTCATTGCAAAGTATTCGTGGAGTACGAGGATGTTGGAAAGACTTTAGATCTTTCTGTTCTGAGTACATACGACGAGCTTTGTAAGAGGCTTGGGAACATGTTTGGAATAGCAAAAACAGAGATTCAAAGCCATGTGTTCTATTTCGATGCAGCAGGAACTCTTAAACACATTGGTGAAGAACCATTTAGGTATATTACCTTCTTTTTTTTAATATCAATGTCATTGATCTTCATGTGTTTCCTCAATCCTGAAACGTAAGTTTTTGTTTTCCAAATTTATTACGTGTAGCCATTTCATGAAAACTGCTAAAAGATTGACGATTTCAGCAAATTCAGGAGGTAACAGCCATGGAAGGTAATTTTCAGCTTTTTCGTTTAATCTAATGCAAGTCACCCTAAACATTTTCATCGGAATTTTATGTACAAATTCTAATTGACATGCTTGAATGTTTATAGGAAATGGATTACTGGTCTACAGAACGCTAAACACGGGCTAGTGTCTGCAAACCAGGCAGGACCTCTGAGTATATTTGCCTAAAATTGAAGTCCTGCCTTTTGATAATTTGAAGCTGTTTGTTTTGAATTTTTATTAAACGAAGAAAACTTTTACGAAAGACGCACATGTTGTGTACTTGTATTTATAGACTAAAGGGAAATGGAAAGAGGAGCTATACTATGTATTGTCCTATATGCTAAACCAACAAAATATTGCACAGGTACAAGTATTCTAGTGTAAACAAGTACAATACAAAAGTATAGCTCTTTTAGAGGAGTTATTGGGAGGGAGGCATGAAGCCTGTTTGGTAGCCAAAACGAAATTTATGTCTGCCCATCAAGTTCATACTAGAACTTGGTTACCAGTTGACAAGAAATTTACTTAAACGCTCTTTATTACAGCAATAATGTTTTCAAAGTGTCCACAAACATGCAACGACATGGACAAATCACAGTGAAGTTGAAATTACTGCAACATCTTTATTTGGTACATCATTATACACAACTGTTGAATCTTTTTGGGATTTTCTTCTACAAACAAACATGTCACAAACCACAACAACAAACATTGGCCTCCAATACCCATCATCAATGACTGCAGCAATCTGAGAGCATACTGATCGCCACGCCTGTTGATATTGCAAGTCAAAAAGCAGGGGGGAAAATGAGATCTAGCAAGTACCTTTACATTCAAACAACATTCAAGAGAGGCCAGAACAAAGTGAAGATGACACTATAATCACCAACCCTAGTGGTCTACAGTCTGAATACCCTTCCTCCATCCCTTCCCAAAACATTTCATATTACGGGGTTCTGATCGAAGTAACCTTCACATATCTAAGCATTCATTCAAGTGACCTCCAATTATCAATCCATCCAATGAACTAAAAACAGTGAAATTAAGTACAATAACTATCACATAAGAAAACAACCCCTAAGGATACAACATAGGGGCGTGTAAAGGAACCAAAGTGGTGATGAAATGCCACGATCTAATCATTCATTCAATGAACTAAAAACAGTGAAATTATGAACAATAACTAACACATAAGTGGTGCACCGTTGTCCTCACTAAGTGGTGCACTGTAATAATCGGTGCATCAAAATAACTCCTTGTGAGGGAAAGGGAAGTATTTTTATTGAGGCAGGCTATGCGTTTTCAAATGATCAAAGTTTTTTTCATAGATTGAAAAAAGTTAACTGCATACATTGTAGTTACTGGAAGAAAGTATATCACTTAAAAATAAAAAAGGACGCCTCTTAAGCCACAAAACAGAGAAAATATTTGAGTCTTGGACGAGCAAGGCATTCACCTGACCACTTCCCACCGCCCAGACCACCCTCAAGGCACTAATGCGTCGACTTGACAACTATGAACAAAAATCCTTGGCCTTTTCCAATTCATTGTTCCCATACAATAAACAAAACATATGAAATCCCAATCTTCTCCTAAAATACACAATTGCAATACATTACTTATGGCCTCAACATTTGTAGACAAACTGATCCTAGTCATGTAGTACATTAGAGTAAGACATCCACAGTCTTGTAGTGAAATTGTTTTTGAGAAGTAAATTAATCTTGTATCATCACCGCTACTGAAAACTAAGTAATCAATTTCATCATACAGAATTCAACACCACGCAATGTGATTGATTTCTACAAGGGTACACAGTCTCCACTTCTCCCGGTTACAAGTATTCGTGAATAGACTATAGAGGAGCAATAAGCAAAAACCAAACTTCAGAAGAACAGCAGGCGTGTAATAATTCAAGTGCCAAGAAGAACAGCAATCAACAACCACTACTCAACTAGCTCATATCTACTTTCTAGATTGCATAATGCAAAAAAATAAACAATAGGTCAGTGCGGGCAGATACATTCATATTTTCTATGATTAGTCATGATTCCTCAGTCCTAACCTTACACAAAACTTGTGATATAGCTCTCTGTTGTGTTAAGCATGTACTGGTACAACAAGATTTCACATACATCGGCTTAATGCTTGAAATAAAACAAAAACAAATTCATAAACAAAAATACAGTGAATTTATGAGGTTTAATTCGGTCAAGGGGGGACTCAATCAGAGAGGAAATTAGGCAACACGAGAGCTAGAAAGTCAAATTGAAGTCTAATTTCATTCAATTCAAAAACATAAAACCTTATGCTCAAAAACTGAAATTCAACAACAACTGCAAATAGAAATCCCAAATCATAAAAACAGAGAGCAACTGCAAGAGACAACGACTCACTAACGTATTATGAAGAGGAGGATCGGATCAGTTGTAGTAGAGCTCGAGACCCATGCCATCGTGAATTTCGTAATCCTTGAGGGTGATGTGATCCTTGTAGATGTTATACCACTTCTGGATACGGATCTTGTCGGCTCGGGTACCGGTCTGAGCGGCCACCAGCTTCTTCAGATCACCGATTGTATCATCTTCGTTGCACTTCACACGAACTTTCTTACCTAGTCGATCGTTCAACACCACCTCAATCATCGTCGGAGATCGTAGAGTTTTTCTTCTATGCAATACTCTTTTCCCCAAACTTTTATCTCTGCTCCGAACGCTCCGCTTTATGCCCTGTAATTATTAGGTCTACTACTCCCCTCTCTTATATTATAGGAAAATGATTTTTGGCACACACACATCCCCCGAAAACGCATATTTGCGCCCACAAAATTTCTGTTGTCAGAAAAGAAAAAGTGAAAAATCAGATCTCATTCCATTGGGATAATCCCTTTATAGCAGGCCACTAAGCATAATGCGAACACAGATTATATCACGGCAATAAATACCGATCAACGTTACATAATAACCGAAAGATAATCGCACGGCTTGACGGGCGACATAATAAGATTTTCCTTCAACACTTCTTGTGCCAAGTCAAAGGCTTAAATGGTGCATGATCGTCGCCTCGTTAAAACCTCAACAAGAATAAACCCAAAGCGACAAAATAAAACTTGGGCCAAATTGAAAAGAAAGACAACGCACCTTTAATCTTTAAGGGCGATAACACGCTACAGATTAGACTTCGGCGGTTCTATATCTCCCCGATCCTTACACCGATCAAGGAAGCTTTGAAAGCCTTCGATTCCTATATTTTTCACATGTTCCTCAAATATTGCTTTTTAGCAAATGACTTGGTAAAACAATCGCCACATTCTCCTCGCACCTTACTTGATTCACTTGAATCTCGGAGGAGAGCTTGTTGTTGCCGGGTTATAGAAAAACTTTGGTGATATGTGTTTTGTGTTGTCACCCTTGATATAACCAAGCTTCATCTGCTCGATGCAAGTCGCATTATCTTCATAAATGCAAGTAGCTCTTCGCTGGTGGAACTTAAACCACCGGTCCTCGAATATGTGTAATGATGGACCTTAACTATATACACTCACGAACCGCCCCATGTAGAGCAATAATCTCAGAGTGGTTCGAGGAGGTAGCCACAAGACTTTGCTTGGTTGATCTCCAAGATATCGCCGTGTTCCCAATGGTAAATACATAACCGGCTCTGGGAACGACCTTTACGTGGGTCGATAGATACTCAAATGCCTCGCAAACCCAACTAATACATTGTTTGGGGTTTCAGAGTAGGGGTGGCGATTTCACTGCCGACGCTTTTTTAGAGTTGTATTTTCATTTACGGTCCCTCTTGTCTTTGTGTGTAGGGAAAAATAGCCCAAGTCAACGGTTCCTTTGTATCGAAATATGTTTTTAATACCATTCCAATGACGCTGCACATGCATGGAGTCGAATCTAGCTAACAAGTTCACCGAGAATGCAATATCCGGGTCGAGTACATTGAGCTAAATACAATAATGCGCCTATTGCACTTAAGTAGGGAATTTCAGCCCCAATAGCTTCTTCGTCATCTTCCTTGACTAAATGGATCTTTCTTTACGTCCAAACTTCGACCGATCACGAGTGCTGCTAACAGGTGCACTTTGTCCATATTAAATCGCCTCGAGCATCTTTTGGACATACGCAGACGGGTGGATAAGATTCCACAAGCTCGGTGTTCTAGTTCAAGGCCCAGACAAAACCGAAGTTTTCCCAAGATCTTTCATCTCAAATTCGGATTTAAATAGCTCGCGGTTTCTCTTATTTCATTAAGAGTACCTATTATGTTCATATCATCGACATATACCGCTACAATTGCAAACCGAACTTGTTTTCTTTATGAATACGCAGGGCATAGTTCATCATTCTTATATCCCTTCCCAATCAAGTAGTCACTTAAAGCTGGTATACCACATCCGCCCGGATTGTTTTAACTGTGAAAGTGAGCGCTTTAACTGATTGCAAACGCACTCCGTGGTTTAGAGTCACTTGACTTGGGCAATGAAAGACCATCAGCACTTTCATGTATATCTCTCAATCAAGATCCCCATGTAGATATGTCAGAACCACATCCATGAGTCGATTTCCAATCCTTCGAAACAACTAAACTAACTAGGTAACGGAAAGTTATTACATCCATTACAGAGAGTATGTCTCCTCATAGTCAATTCCAGTATGCTAGAGAAACCTTGCGCCACAAGCGCAGCCTTGTACCCAGACTTCATTCTTCTCATTACGCTTTCTCGACAAATACCCATTTATGTCCCATGTGCTTTACACTTCAAAGTGGTTAGCACTACCGACCAAATACCTGCCTCTTTGTCGAGAATCTAGTTTCTCGCTCGATTGCTTTTTTCCATTGAGGCTAATCAGCTTTTGTTGACATTCTCGCACAGAGCGTGGTTCGACATCATCGTGTTTCTATGATTTCTTGAGCAACAAGATATGCAAATATATCATCAATGTGCATGGAAGATCTTTCCATCAACTCGTATGCACTCTCATAATCCATTGAGATTTCTTTGTTCTCTGAATCAATTCAAACATCGGAGCGCCCTCCAAGATTGATTCATGGACATAATCAGAATCGTGAGATAATCTCATGAGAGGGATTTCTACATTGATGATTAATGGGTCGGATTGTGCCTTACTCGCCTCTTCTTCCTTGGGTGAGTATCACGAACCAAGTGGTCTCCTCTTCCTTTGGGCGCCACGGCCTCATCCACACCTCCACTAAGTGTGGTCGCAATGCCTCAGTAGCTACAAAGATTGTGCCCCTTTTGGGACTTCTAACCTTGCAGCACGCTTTGTACCGGTATATGTGATCTTGTCACTTTAGCAATATCGAGAACGATCGTGCATCGAACCGCCACGCTCAAGATTAAGTATTCTTTGCACTTCACTTTCACTTTGTGAGGTACGGGATCAAAATGAGACTCGAGTGGGGACAAACCACGCATACAATTCCTCGCTGCTCCTTTAGAAAATCCTTTTTCTTATCTCCCCTAACGACGGGAAGACAGCCTCATCAGTGACAATCCGCAAATTCGCGGTAAATAGATCGCTCACAAAGGTTCCAAATAAGCGGATAATAGTTGGGGATTCATATCCAACATAAATACCTAATCGCCTCTCGAGACCCATTTTAAGGCGCTGTGTGAGGCGCATAGCACATATGTCGCACAACCAAATATGCGTAAGTGTGAAATATCAAAGCTCATATCCAAAGAACTAACCGGTACGCAGTAAAATGGTTGGCTAGCAAGTGGTCCAAACGAATAAGTAAAGTCGCGCGGCAATATTGCATAACCCCAAGCAGATAGAGGCAAGTTGGCGCGCATAACCAACGCCCCGCCACCATCTCGTAGCCTTTGATGGTGGCTTCGCGAGACCATTCTGCGTATGCACACGGGGGCACGTGATGTTCTACATCAATCCCGATAGACATGCAATAATCATCAAATGCTTTTGATGTGAACTTCAACCGCTATCAAGCCTTATAGACTTGATAGGTGATCGTGGTGGTGAGCCCTTAAACGATAATCTGGCTAAGAGTTTTGCAAATGCAAAGATTCCTTGTGGACAATAATGCGACATGTGACGGGCAGGTCGAGGCATCCACCGTAACCATAAAATACTTGAATGGCCCGCATTCTCGATGGATAGGTCCACATATATCACCTTGTATTCTTTGTAAGAATGGAATGTTTTGTTTCATGTCTTTAGCATGTGAAGGTCTCGATCCTGCTTTTGCTAAAGAGCGTGCTTTGCAAAATGATTGGTGTGCCTTGGAAATGGTCAATGAGGAAGAGGATATAACTCATCCGGTGCTTCGATTTACAATGGTCGCTTTGAAACAACACTACTTTTGGACACTTTGCATTGCGCCGGATTTTTGTCCCATTTTGTTTTTTCCTCGTTAAGCGGATGTCCGTGTGAGTTCTTTAAAATACGGATCATCATATCTCACCAGGGTGTCCTAGCGATCATGCCAAAGCCTCAGATGAGTCGTTGTCCCAAATTTCATTGTTGGTGACAAACAGTAGATTCAATAATCCGAATAGTACTAATATATAATCCATTAGATTGACTCAAGCTTTTCTAGTATGCTTCCTTCCACATTCATTTGTGGTAATATACAAATATTCGGGCCCATTCTCACGTTGAGTTTCCAAATGATAACCGCTGGCACTAATATCTTTGAAACTTAACAAGGTTCGATTGGCTCTCAGTGCATATGAGCGCTTGTGACTTTTATCGTTCACAGGCCGCTAGCATCAAAATGTGGCATTTCGCCTTGTATTACTTGTGATGATCCAATCATCGTAGTCACAGATGAATTACATGGAATTAACTCGACAAATAATTGTCTATTCCTTAAGATAGTGTGTGGTTCCACTATCACTAAGCACTCTATTTCTCCTCGATTCATTCCTACATTTAAATTAGATGAGATTAAAAGTCAAGACATAACTCATATTCTTTTGAGTTTTTCAATGAGATAGAATGATATGCTTTTCATCCCGATATATATGTTTATTGTATGGTAGATGTATTGCTTTACACCTTAATAGTGCTATTTTCAACCATGTATATACTGTAAATAAAATCGAATAAAATTCAATACTTCGTAATAAAATCCAAATTTATTAATAGGCCAACAAAAATCAAAATAAAAGTCTCGTGACATCAAAATCCAATTCAACAAACCATTATTCAAATGAACTTTAAGACCAAAATAGTCTAATTAAAAATAAGGCATTCCGCTTCACAATGTTCTTGAAAAATAAATAAATAAGCAAAGCGTATCAATCAAAGTCCTGGAACATCCATTGACCGAAAGGTGGTTCTTGTTGCTATATCAAGTCTCGCAATTGTGAGGTTGACATCGTTGTCATTGCCTCCATCTTCCCGATATAGTGGGCCTCTTGTTCTCTAGATTCCCTATACCTCTTGTAATTGGTCGCTACTTTGTTACTTGCTCGGCAGGTGTATTATACCAATGCCCAAGAACTCCACACCTATATAGCAAGGTTCGGGCCCAACTCTCTCCTTTTTTTTGAGGGTTCTAGGTGCCTTTTGCACCTTAGCCTTAGGACCACCATGGCCACTCAGACCATCACCACCATTTCTCGCCATACATTGTGGGACCTCCACGGCCCATACTACGGCCCCCAGTCCCTTTCCACGTGGTGCATTGTTTCCACGTGGTAAGGCTCAAGACGCCCAACTCCCTTTCTTTGGGGTTCTTTCCACCTTTCATCTTGCCATAGTTAACCTCGTGAATTTTCTTTGTCCCAAAGAGGTCCGGCATTATTATTCATGAGAACTTGATCATGCCGCCACCACTTGCAAAGATGTTGATCAATTTGTGAAAGGTCGTAATATTTTTCTTGTCGCATTTCAAATTTATACCGTTCGCTAGTATAAGTGTCAAGTAGAAAAGTGGAAAGAGTCTTCGGATCATATCATCTTCTCGTGAGTTCCTTTCCACGGAATTTGAGACGTGTTTCAAGACGCAACATGTCCTTGTTGAATTGGTCTACCCCTTTGTAGTCAAGCAAGCGGATTTCATTCCACCGAGCGCATAGCTCGGGAGTAAAGTGTCATGAATGTTCCCAAAACGCCCCTCTAGTGGCATCCTACGCTTCTTGGGTGTTTTCAATCAAGCGTACTCCCAGCCAGTAAGCTGTGAGTCAATATGTCGCCTCAAGAACATTGTGGCATTTGCTTTTACTTTATATACGGGTCGCCCTGTGGTCGGTGGGTGTTTTGATATGAGAGTGTAGTCCTTGCAACAAAGGCCATTTCCACATCCTCAAACCCAATGTGGTACTCAATTCCTTCCGAGTCCAAGATTTCAAATTGGTCGAGTTGTATCACCATCTACATAAACAAGAGTGAAGAGTATATTAATTATGTAGTCACAAGACATCCACAATAATTAATTTCAAGAGTGTGAATTGATCACGATGCCATGGTACATAGCTGTCACTCATTTTTTCGATGCTTTGTGAAGATACTTTATCACATTGATTGTTTTGTACTTAGATATAACGCCTATGAAATTTCTTTATCATGTGATGACATATAATCTTATTTATAAGACAATCAACATATAATTATTATGCTCAATTTGAAATTTCGGGCAAACATAGCACATAACATTTTTCATGGCAACATGCATATACATATCAAATTGGCATTGATTGATTATTATTAGAGTGAATCGCTTTTTCTTATTTGTTCAATTGTTTATTACTATTTGTTAGATAAATTTTTGCACTTTATCACAAAACCCAAAGAAACTCATAATTCAACCACAAATTTTAGAGCCAATGTGAATTTGTAGATGATACAAAGATACAAATAATTAAAACATCTAGTAAAAAATCAATACTATGACTTTTTTTTTTTTTTTTTACGGCAATGTGTAGCAGGCAAATCACAAAATCAATTGACCACACACGCAACACTAACATTTGACGGAAAATTTTTTTTTTTTTTTTTTTTTTTGGTGTGAAATCACAAAAGCTGATAACTTTTTTTTTTTTTTTTTTTTTTTTTTTTCACATAAAGGAACGCAATATTCTCGAGAGCATGGTAATCAAACAAAAGGAGCATCGGGTAGAGTTTTTGTGCATACCGCTCACTGGAGAATTGATAGATCTGCTCACCAAAGCGGATATCGCCGCTGATGGATAAAGTCGTCGCGCGGGTCAAGGGCGGCGGCAGTTAGGTCGATGGCGGCGGCGGCTCAATTAGGTTTTTTTTTTCTTTTCGAGCTTCAGGCCGATAACGTAAAAGTAAAGTGGAAAAATCAGATCTCATTCCATTAGATAATCCCTTTATATAGGTCACGGTTACAATGTGAACACAGATTACATTGATGGCAATAAATACTAATTGAACGTTACATAATAACCGAAAAGATAATCGCTATTGGCTTTGACGGGCACATAATAAGATTTTCCTTCAACAGCTTGTTTTTTTTTAAATTTTTTTTTACTCTAACAGATGGCGAGCAAAGGATCGGGATGAATTCGGGAGATCATTTATGTGTCCGCATCATTGTCCATTATTATATACTCTAATTCCCTCTTTTTTTTTTTTTTTTTTTAAAGGGTAATTCCCTTTTCTAAACATGAATACGATATGCTCCTGTAAGTTTTTTTTTTATACATTTTAATAAAATAATTAAGTGTTATTAATTTTGATTATAAATGTTACGTCCCGCTCCCGGATACCAAGCCCTTATCCGGAAGAGAAACGTTCGGTACGTATAGCATTAAATAAATCTAACATTATACGCAAGCCTCTACGTCGTCGTATCAAATAAAAGCAAACGGAAGCCCAAAAGACTCGGGTAAAATCATAAATGCTACTAAAAAAAGAAAGTAACCATACTAAAGATGGATAGTTAAATTATTAATTTATTTAAAACCCAAACACTTGTACAATACGAGATCCTAAAAGAACAAACCAAACTTACAAAGGTCTTAGAAATAGAAGTACAACAAGTCTAAGAAAAAGAATACAACTAGTCTAGTACAACATTTACAAAGAAATAAACTAAGAGCTTTGTCAAGACTTCAAAGTCTTCAAAGGTCGTCATCTACACTTGATCAATATGTTCGTCTTCTCACCCCACAATGCATACAAAAGAAAATGCAAATGAGGTAAGTACAAAGTACTTAGTAAAAGTGAGAAGCTAATGACTAACTAAGTTATACAACGAAAGGTTATTATTATGATTATTAAATTATCTTTATGAGACCGACTCAATCTAAGGTTCAATCCAACATGTAATGACTAAACGTTTCTAGCTTAGCTTATCTTGGTTACATCATCACTCAAGGACACAATGCATGGTGAAAATTCCACCACGAGATATACTTGCCAACTACGGTGGTTAGCACCGTAGTCCCGGATCTCCCCAAGATGTATATACGCTCGATGGATTTCTTCCACTACCCTTCATTTTTTTGAGCCGAGAAGCTTGTCCACCTTTTATGAACGATCACATCGCCGATTTGAATCGTTGTCTCGACCGAGAATAAGTGACGCTTTAGCTTTTACTACACTTATGTAATTATTATTGTGAATTAACTAGTCACCTAAGTGTTTTCAAGTAAGCTCCTCGCATACACTACTCTCTTTCCTATACCACTAGACACGGACAAGGCCTAGCAAATACACGTGCATTGATGAATGCTAATTCATCAAAGCACAAGCCTTTTCATGCTCTTCCGACGGATCCGAACTTCAACTCCCTTTAAGAGTACATTCGTGTTTTAACCGAACGAATCGTAAGTTCAATCAAGCTTGTTTATGTCTAATTAATGTTATTGAATCAAAAATTAGAAATCTAAAACTCAACACAAATATACCAAAACATATCACAACTCAATAATTACAACTTAGCACTAATTCAATCACCAAATAACACCAAGACTCACCAAAACTCAACCTATCGTTATAAAACTATAATTACTCATTAGAAGAGTCTCTACCTTAATTTCCAGCAAAACAGTAAAGTTAAACGTCAAGCAACTGCAACAACTATTGATCCTCAACCCCAAAACCTATTTGATCAACAAGAAACCCTAAAATCCTATTTCTTTGCAGAAAACCGAAACTGAAAAAGTTCATAAAACTGCAGATTACCTGGATTATTTTCTATGAAACTATTTTTAGAATGATCTACACTCCAAAACGATCGTTTTGACAACTCATGGCTGAAAAACAGAGCTACGGATTAAAAGATATGAATTTTTGAAGAAACGAACTCGACGATTACGAAAACTAGTGCTAAATTGAAAACTTACGAAATTGAGAGATGTTATTTTCCAAAGTTAGCGCTCTCTCGCTACGATCACTTTTCTCTCCTCAATGAATCTTGAACAGATGAACGGATTGGTCACACGGCCAAGATTACGCTCTCCATTTTTCGCATCTTTCGCTGTTTCTCCTTCAGATTGACGTTGCATCTTTTTTTTTTTTCTGAATTTGTGTGACATAATAAGTGTGGATTTTGGCTATTATCTTCCTTAAATCGCTATTAATTAAATCTATTAATTGAATAACAAAATCCCTTAATTAAATCCTTTTAATTAAGTAAAAGAACAAATAATAATTAGGTTGTAGTTGATTAAACCCAATTACTATTTTACCCTTTTACTTAAAAGTCGGATGTTACATTCCTTCCCCCCTTAAGAGGAGTTTCGTCCTCGAAACTCGAATGTAACCGGGAGGTACTTGAACCCTGGACTTGCAAAACGCCTCGCCTTCTAACTCTCATGTCATCTTTGCCATTGTGTGTCTACTTTATTGAACCCGCCTAGCTTGTACGCCTTCTTCCTTGACTTTCTTTATCCACCACTCCAAAGTGCACTTGTTTCTTTCAAGGCATACGAAGATCTCTCAATTACTACGAGGTCCACGCCATGGCCCACATCAACATTGGTTAAGCATTAGTTCATCCCTGGCACAAGAGGGACGTCTTTAGATACACTTTATCTTCACTTCAGACCCACACCGTCTTCTTCTTCCATCTTCACAACTCTTCTGCTTGTCTTGAGCCAACTTGAGGTTGCGACGATCCACTTCAATCTTCTTGTTGGCTTGTTGTATCACTCTGGTCTTGTATTATTTCATTGCTCCACTTCATCCTAGAAAACTGGCATTCTACGCTTTCTTCCATGCAGAGCTTCAAATGTTAACATCTGGATGTTGACGTGGTAACCATTGTTGTAGACAACACGTCTATCTCTATCCTCATGAAAGATCATTAGTGGTACTGTTCCAACTCTCTGTGCATCTTGGTTTCTCCGAATGATTGCAACTGCTATCTTGTGGCTTCATTCATCACTTTGACATGAACTTGTTGTAGAACCACAATGATCCCAGCTAAAGGACTTCTGAGTCTCATCGGGGATTAAGAACATGCATTTTCCATACTTTCTCTCCGACGATCTCGATCCAATCCTTATGACAATAAGTGGTTAGTTTGGAAAACAAACAGAGTTTGAAGGAGACAAGTTGAGCACCAGGAAGACTAAACCATTTAGAAATCAAAAGAGGGCGTAATCTCAACATGCAGGAGTTTTTAGACAAAACGAGTACACCAAAAGGCCTCGTAATGAAATAAAAGTGGAACTTATCAAGGAAAATCAAAGTCTCAGATTATTCAAACAGAGGTTATTTCAAAATTGAAAAGGAGATAGGTTTTCCTCATGACAATGTAAGGGAAAAATCAAAAGTTTGAAAAAGTATGTGATAAACGAAGCTTTCAAGAAGAAGGAAAAGACACTTAAAATTTTTTGGATAAAGTTTAGCTTCAAAGAATTAACTCAAACTTTCAAACGAAGTGTGAAAGATCATTGATGATCCAATTCAAAGTTTCAAGGTTGCACTACTCGAGAGGAATAGTACAATCGCCGGGAAATAAGTGGCTCAAGGTTATTCCTTATGTGGGAGAAAAAGGTTAAGATAAAATAGACTTTCAACTAGTATGACAAAATTGTAATAGAAACGCCAAAATAGAAGATGGAATATCAAAAAAGTGTATCTGGCGGTTCATGGCTCTAAATGGCCTGAAAGAGAGTTAAAATTGAAGGGTATAAGGTACATTATCGTAGGCAGAGAACGCCCAACAATCGCTCACAATGCTGGTAAATCCTCAAAGGGTTGAACTTTCTACGACAAAGAAAATTCTCACACGCATGTGATTTTTGTGATTCCCTACAACGAAGAGAACACTCACTCGCAAGTGATAAATCAAAGTCAAGAAGACTTCAATAAAAGCTAAGAAGCCAAATTTTATATCATCATAATTGTCTATCTCCTATTGGCCAGAAACGAAATGTTCCTATTGGCTAATAAAAGAATAAATAAATAAAGTGCTAAAAATCCAATACAAAATAAAACCAACTCCTAATTAATTAAATAATATTCATAAATAGCACGAATGATGTATCCTCCGAGCATGAATCGATCACATCATTCCCTCCCGGTTCGAAGGATTCGCCCTCGAATCCACCTCGGATCGAATAGTAAGCGTGGTCGAACATACGTGAGTAGGCCTCATAGTGAAGTACATCCAAGAAAAGCATATGAGGTGAACACTTTAGTAACTCAGCCTCTTGTACAAACGAACGGGCCAACATAATAATCAAGAACCACAAAATCGAAAGGACGACAATGCACCAAAATGGATCATGATAAATATGTGATGCTTGTATATCTTTTAAGTGCGCAGTTGACCCAAATTGACTTGGCAACATTGTCAACGCCCAACAAAAGCGAGTATGTACCGCAAAGAAAATGCTTGGGCAACACAATTCAAAAATGGCTCAATGGTGAGCATGGTTGCCTTCTCATTCTCAACAAATGATCTCAACCTCTCGTACTCATCATGAACAAAGACATACAACCTCGATGTGACAACACACTCACTATGCTCATCAGAACATCAACGAACGATCTACCGTAATTACCTCACTCAATGAGGAAGGCAACTCCGCGATAACTAATGTGCTCATGCGTAATAACGGCACAAGGTTCCACCTGAGTGTGTCCTCAACCGTGGGCAAGTTCATGTTGCTTTCGCGAGGCACCTGCTTGTTTCCATTCACCGTAAACATGTCTAATTGTTTTCAAGTTCACTTTGATTCCTCGCCACCTCCGCCATCTTCCTCCTTTCTTGCTCTACCTCCTCTATCACATCTACCGCTTCTTCCTCCTCCGCCATCACCTCGGGTTGCAAAGCGGACAACAAAGTAGAAAGTGTCTCACGAATCTCACGATGTCATCACGCAGCGTGTCGCGTCATCAGATGGCCTTATCTACCGCTCTGCCTCACTTCATCGAACTTCTCCTTTAATTGTGCCTCCACAATTTCATTTACCTCTTCAACAACTAAACCACGCCTCGTGTCAAGGACATACTTCGCCCATACCATAAAATGAATACCAAGCACGGGACTAATTATACCCGACTTTATACTCACTTAACCATGCCTCGTCCAAAACTATGATTCACCTCTCATTGGAAACACGCCACATAGCATGTCAAATTTATAACCGTTAAGTTCAACGGAACCCACGCTTGTCTTGTAACTCTGAACCCGATTTACTTCAAAGATGAATGTAATAAGGATGAGGATGCCTATATACGACAAAGAAGTCCAACTCTTTAACCACCGTGATTACTAACTAAAGTCGCTCTTCATCGTGATCAATGCGTAACTCATATTCCTTATCCCGAATAAGACAATGTGAATAAAATATGTTGTAATCCATGACCAAAATAATATATATTCGCACAACTCTCGTGTGTTTACACTCACCCTTATGCTCAATCAGAATGAAATTTTTCGACAAACAGACCACACACAGGTGTGAAAATTTTCACACCCTGGTGTGAAACCCACGTATTTAATGACCAAACTAAGACGAATCTGCCAAAACTCAAAAGACAAAATTTGTAGAACAGAGAGTTTTCTAAATGATGTCAAAATTTCAGATTTTTTGGAGGTCTAGAAGTGGCTCAAACAATCATTTTTCAGAAACTGGTGCAATCTGTCATAAATTTCCAGAATGATAGCAGTGATTTAAGGTGCCGATTGTGACCAAATTAGAACGAATTTGGAAAACCTCAAAAGATAAAAGTTGTAGATCGGAGAATTTCCTATAAGATCACCAAGTTTCGGGTGATTCCGAATCGTATAGACCACAAAAATCGAATTCAAACGATGATTAACAGGTGCAGTTTTTCTGGGCAGATCGTTTGTATTGATCGGCAGTTTTAGACAAGGTATGTGTCGAATCTGGATTGGGTACAAAGACAAAAAGTGTACATCGAGATGTGTTGGAGATGTGGTAAAAATTTTAGAATTTTTGGAGGGTTTTTGGTTAGGGATCGAACTGATACAAAAACGGGTCTGGGAAAAAAATTAGGGTTCTTAGGATGAAGGTTTGAAGATTGCTTGTGTTCTTGGGTGGGTGGGGGGTGGGGGGAGGTTGGGCCGACTGAAAAAGAAAAGAAAACAAGAACAACAATTTTTTAATTTTTTTTTTGGAATTAAACGGAATAAAGGAAAAAAATAAAAGGGATATTTGCTCACCAAGTTGTCGAAGTTTCGCATTAATCGATGTGATTCGGTTGGAATCGATCCGATGTTTTGCCCAGAAGTAACTAAGGGGAACAATGGCGAGCTAATGATCCTAGACCTAGTAATCCAACTAAATCGTAGGCAGAGAACGCCCAACAATCGCTCACAATGCTGGTAAATCCTCAAAGGGTTGAACTTTCTACGACAAAGAAAATTCTCACACGAATGTGATTTTTGTGATTCCCTATAACGAAGAGAACACTCACTCGCAAGTGATAAATCAAAGTCAAGAAGACTTCAATAAAAGCTAAGAAGCCAAATTTTATATCATCATAATTGTCTATCTCCTATTGGCCAGAAACGAAATGTTCCTATTGGTTAATAAAAGAATAAATAAATAAAGTGCTAAAAATCCAATATAAAATAAAACCAACTCCTAATTAATTAAATAATATTCATAAATAGCACGAATGATGTATCTCCGAGCATGAACTGGATCACATCAGATATGTTTCTTAGGTAATTCATGAAAACAAGTGAAGATGATTTATTGAGCTTACAGATCTCAAGTGAGGGATTACATGAGAAATAAAATACCAGATAAGGTATAATTACAAAAGGGCACGAAAAGGGTCTAAACATCAAACATGGCATACTGGAGGATAGCATATTGGTTATTGTTTAAAAATGCAAAAGAAATTATAACGTTAGCTTGACACATGACTTCTATTAATTGCTAAGAGGGTGTGCCCACAAATGGCCCAGTGGCCACCCTCTTAGCTTGACACGTGGCTTTTGTTTTCTTTCTAAACAAGCCTTTGGCTTTTTTTTTAATCAAACGTGTGCTGTTAGCAGTTTTTGCAGAAAAAGAGAAAAAAAAACCGGAAAGCCCGACGAATTTGAAATTGTGCTGTGTAGTCTACGATGGAAGATGGCCTAGTTTAGCTATAAAATACAACAACAAAAAAATGCCCAATAATTATCCGCAGCCACGAAAATAATCACGGCGCCACGATTACTCTCGGTTTTTTCTTCTTCTATATCTATTAATTGCTAAGAGGGTGTGTAAAAGATTAAAATGGCACAAAAGGATTAGAATTTTGTCACATGGTCAATCAAGTAGTTAGTTACAACTACCACAAGTCGGTCACAGCAAGTTGGAACTTCTAGGCTTATATAAAGTGTAATTAGAGTAGTCATTAAGCAATTAGAATACTGAATCATTGTTCAAGTGTATTGATTCAAGTATTGAGTAAGTGTCTTAGTTTCCCACCTTTTTCTGGATTCAAATTTATGAAGTTGATCTTCATCTTCTTCATCTTCAATTTTACGTAATTACATGTTTTGATTCAAATCTTAATTTGATTTCAGTTTTCAGTTTGAATTTCAACATGGTAGCAGAGCCAATAGCTATCCGCTAATTGTTCTTGTTCTGTTTTTTGAGTTTAATTCATCTCTTGAGTTCAATTTTTGTCTTCAATGGCTTCGGTCGTCTCTGACAATTCTAATACCAGTCTTGATAATCCGAGTTTGGTAATTGTTCGTCCTTTACTCAAAGGAGCTGATAACTATAATCATTAGAAGAGAGCAATGACCAAAGTTCTGTCGTCTCGTGGTAGACTGAATCTTGTGGATGGATCTTCAACAATGCCAGAGGTGACAGATGCAGGATATCCTGCTTGGATGCAAGTAAATGATCTCGTGCATTCGTGGCTTATTAATTCCATGGTTCCTGCTTTTGTTGAGAGCGTTACTTCGACACAACAAGGGAAAATTGGACTAATCTTCAAGAAAGATTTGGTCGAGGTAATGCATATAGAATCTCAAATCTTGAGGAAGAAATTGAGAAAACTAAGCAAGGAATGTTGTCTGTCACAGATTACTATACAAAACTTAAATATCTTTGGGATCAGTATTTGATTTTGAAACCCATTCCTCCTTGTGTTTGTCCTGCTTTACAGATAATTAGGGAATATTATGATAATGCATATACTACCAGATTTGTAAAAGGGTTGAATGGCAATTTTAGTGCGGTTAAGTCACAAGTGTTGATGACAATGCCTTTGCCAAATGTCAAAACAACCTTTGTCATGGCCCTCAATCATGAACAACAATTGGATTATAATTCTGCTCTGTTGATTCTATGGTTCTTGCTACACAGTCAGACAACAAAACTCAATTTTTTGGTAATTCTAATGTTGTTATGCAATCTAACTTTCAAGGTCAGGGAAGGGGGCAAGGCAGAGGTTATGGTGCACAAGGACGAGGGCAAGGAAATTACAAGAAACCTCAGTGTTTATACTGTGGAAAGGAAGGTCATATAGTGGATAAGTGTTACAGAAGTATGGATTCCCTTCAAAATTTGGCAGGGGTGCAGGAGGTTTTGTGGCCAACAATGTTAGTCTTGAAGATAATCATGAAGAACTTGCTACTGAAATTTCAAATTTCTGGCCAGGATGTGTCACATTCAGGCTCCACTGGTGGAATCTCACACTCTCAGTATGAACATTTATTGTCTCTCATCTAGGGATTGCAGTCTACTTCCAGCCATTGCAATTCTATGATTTCAGCTGCAAACAATGTCTCACAAGGGCCAGGTATTGTTGACAGTAGTATCCAATGGATCATGGATTCAGGAGCTACTGATCACATAACATATTATATACAAAACATTTTGATATAAATCCTGTTCATGATTTTTCTTTCACATTACCTAACAGGGTCTCTATTGTAGTCACTCATATAGGCAAAATGAGGATCAATCCTTCTATTGTGCATTTTGTGCTGCAAAATGTATTTTTTATACCTACTTTTTAGTATAACCTAATTTCTGTCAGAAAATTAGTGTCTGACAGTGGTTTATTAGTTAGCTTTTCTCCTAACACTTGTCTTGTGCAGGACCAACTAACTTTAAAGAGGATTGGTACAACTGAATTAAAAAAAAAAGGGTTATACTTTAGTAATAGGATTAAAGGTCTGTTTAAGACCTATGGCCGAAGAAAGATCTGAAAATTCTTACACCGCTAAAGTTAATCTCTAATGACACACTCAAAGGCCACATTGGATAAAAATTAGGAAAAGTTCTTTCTCACTAAATATCCATCGGAGAGCATGATTGGAAAATGATTCAAAACAAGATTAAATCTTCTTGAAACTAATTCATTGGAGAAACAAGAAATCTGATTGGATAAAGATTCACCGTCTAGTGTAAAGGATGTCATGCCGAAAGATTGTCGATTCTATGATTGCATTTTCGGTTGGGCAACGGTTTCTTGAACCTCATTTGCTTTAGTTTCACGTCATTAAACTTTTATAAGATTGAGATAAACCGGGGCATGTGGTACCTCAAGTAATCACATGTTTTAACGTGTGGTACCTCAAGTAATCACATGTTTATTACACTATTGGGGTGCTCCAGATAGGAAAACTATAGTGCCTTAAAAGACACCCTTCTTTATTAATAAAGTATTAGGTAAGTAGTTTTTTATTTTTGAAAAACAAGTAGGTAGTTAAAAAGGAGAGTGTTATGCGAAATTTTTATTGAAAATGAGAGTGTTGGGCATCCTTTTGCACATCCATAAAAGAACTGAATGACATACGGCTTGAAGTGTAAAGGGTAGGGACGGAAGGCTATTACCCAAATAATATTTTAATTGAAGGCTTCTATTTTTTTTGGACTTTTCATTAAAGGGACTAAAAAAGAGCGCTATTACGTCCGCCCTAAACCATGGTGTACTACTAGGGTGGTAGGAAAACAACCAAATGGTTAAAGCCATCAATTTTTAAGGAGATCAAATAACCCAGAATGGTTTTTACAACATTGTAAGAGGTTGATGATTAACTATGGAGAAAGCAAAACGGGTTTTTGAGTTTTCTTGCTTTGTATAACCGGAGCAAAATCTTGGTCTGACACTCAAATTTTGTTGTGGAACCTCATAATGGGTTGTTGTTTGCCATCTGGGATAGCAAACAAAACAATAGGCTTTGATGGTCTAATGAAGGGGACATCACACCTGAAATATCCTTTCCTCTCCAACTGCACTATGTCGCTACGCTTCAAGTTCCTCATGTTCGAATCTCCCAATGCAGCTGTCTCCTTTTTTGTGTATGGGTTTACGACGTCCACAAAATTTTCATCTTCTTCAAGCTGTATTCATATGCAACAATTCCAAAAGACACATGTAAGCACACACACTTCTCAACAAAAAGAAGATTGCTACTTCTTTTGAAGGATCAAGACAAGGAAGAAGAAAGTATACGTACCTTCTTCTTTGTGATTAAATAATCAAAATCAACTAAAGATAGCGTAACAAGCTCATTGCTTTCCGGCAGCCATGTAAGCTTCAACTTTGTAGTCTTTACAGATCCTTCAAGATGCAAGACCCCGCTTAGCTGTGTCACGTATCCCTCCTCGTCCTTCTCGACCCCTTTTATGATTGCATTACCCCAATCCATCAGGGTCACTTCCTCATCCACAGAGATAGCTTGGGCATCATCCTGATCTATCCATATTCTCTTTGAAAATGTTGTAGCTTTATCCCCAGCACCTTCATACTTCTTGTGCTTTGGTATGATCCGCACAAATGGCTCCGCTGGACCATTGCTTAATGTTAGCAAGACTCTCCGTTCTGCAATTACTGCTGTGTGCCTTGGGCAAACTGGATCTATGATCTTTTTATTAATGGCCCAAATCTTGTCCCATTCCATGAGATTTAAATTCTTTGATGCCCCCTATAACATTTCAAAGCAACAGATTAAGTGCCAGTTAAAAAGCATCGGTATGCATTTCATGGAAAGTAGACAGAGGACCAAACAAGATACCATACACATATACATACATATGTGTGTGTGTGTGTATATAAATATATATATGTATATATAATGTTCTCCCTCCACCAATCCAAATGAGGTGACTTGCAGAAACATGTGCACTATCCAATAACAAGTGAATGAAGAAATGAAATCTCAGAGACAAGGAAGAAAAGAAAGAAGAGTAAGAAGACAAAGGCAACCAAAATGACTGACTTAAAATAAATGTCCCACTCTCAAGCATGTAATATTACAAGCAACAAGCTCCAAGAGGCACTCATCTGAGAAAAGTTGCTCAAAAGGCTTTACCTGTTCAAGTATGAACTGTATTAATGCTTCAATTTTCAATCCCCGACGTACTATCCCTTGAACAGTAGGAAAACGAGGATCATCCCATCCATCAACCTTACCATTTTGCACAAACCATAAAAGTTTCCGCTTGCTAAGAAGTGTGTAAACTAAATTAACCCTGCTGAATTCATACAAGTGGACTTTCTTAAACCCCATATCCTTTTGAATCCAGTGATATTGATCATTGCGATCATGATATTCACTAGATCTAAGCGCGTGAGTAATACCTTCTACTGCATCAACAAATGGGCATGCAAAATCGTAGGTGGGATACAACTTATATCTCGAGCCAATCCTGTGGTGAGGAGTAAAATTGCAACGGTAATATACAGGATCCCTCATGGCCTTGTTTGGCTGCTGCATATTTAACTTGCCTCTCAAACAACACATCTGACCCCTTTCGGACCCAGCTATCATTTCTCCCCACAGCTTAAAATTCTCCTCAATGCTATTATTCCTACATATTGAATCTATTCCATCCATACGCTCTTGCCTCATTTTCTCCTGTGGTGTATCATCAATGTAAGCCTTACCCTCACGAATTAATTTTTCAGCCATTTCCATCATCTGTGGAAAATAATCAGATGTGTAGGTCACTCTCTCATACTTTATCCCCAAAGTTTCAATATCCTTCATCAGATTGTCAACAAATTCGCTACTCTCTTTATCAGGATTTGTGTCGTCAAAGCGCAAAATCAACTGACCATGATACCTATCAGCGAAATACTTATTCAATAGTGCTGCTTTTGAATGGCCAATATGAAGATAACCACTGGGCTCAGGAGCAAATCGCAGCTGTACTTTCCCGATTTCAGCTTCAGGAAGACTTACCTCGTAAGTGTGTTGACTGCCTCTTGCTCCCTTCTCACTCACATCACCATTTGAATTGACAGATTGCACAGTTGTACCTTGTTTCTCCTTGGACTTGGAAATCGTTTGTATTCCCAAACCCTTCTTCCCGATGTAAAGCGCAGTCACTTCACTCATAATGGTATGATATTCAGAGTTTATTGAGTTGAACCAACGCACCAAGTTTTGATATTTCTTAGAATTGCGCAGACTCTGCCATCTCTGCCCAGTTCCTGCAAATTAGTGATTTATTGAGTTGATTAAGTGCATATTAAAACTTGTATGCGCAGATTCCTTAAAGTGCATTACAAATATACAATATCCATGAGAATTCTTCCTGGTCCAAATTCAAGATTATATGCTATAAATCCAGTTCTTACTTTTAATTGTCTTATTTTAAACTAATTTTCCTACCAAATAATGTTTTGCATCAGATTCAAACACAGAGTGAATAAGAAAACCTTCTTCAAAGTTTCATCTGCATATGATTACAAAATAAAATACTAATTCAGAACACTAAGTGGTACCTGCAAGAGCTGACCAAATTGAAATATCGGCAATAGACAACCCAGAACCAACCAAAAAGGTGCGTTGCAAGAGATATCCATCAACATAAGCACATGCTCCCTCAAACTCAGAGCCAGATGCAAAAACAGGTACGTAGTCAACCCATTCATCAATCTACAGATGGAAAAACAATATATGATTGTAAGAAAGTAATGTAGAACCAAATTTACTTGCCACCAGAACCAATATCACAGGTTCCTTCAAACCTTAACGGTATAAAAACTATTACAACAAGGGAAATTAACTGAACCTGACTAGACTCAAAGGCATCATCCCTAGAGTAGAAGTTCTTAATGGTAGAAATCCGCCCAATGTACCGCAGAACGACAGAAGATCCATGCAATTTCCCGCTGTCCAAAATAGTGTTAACAAGACACAAACAAAACAACACCCGTTAGCCAAAGATGAAAATATATATTACATATTAATCTCCGAAGAGAATTGATGAAAATGTAAAAAAAAAATAATACAGAACACAAACTGAACAAAAGCAATATAACAATAAACAAAAAAAGAATGCAGAATTAAAAGAAAAAAGAAATACCGAGGCGTATGAAGAAAGAAATAAGAGAAAGTACCCGTTGGGGAAGAGGAGAACAGGGAGGGAGTCACTAAGAAGAGATGAATCCACGGATAGAGAAACTCCGCCGATTTGAGCGGCAATAATGGCGGCGACCGGCGGGCTATCGGGAGGGAATAAAAGTTTCAGTTCCATGATTCGAGGACGGCGGAGTAGGGTTTCTTTAGGGCTTGTCGGCGGCGGAGATGTATCAGCACCAGAAAGAGAATGCTTGATTACTGGCGATTTTCGACGATATGAAAAATCCAACGGCTGCTACTCTATTTTGAATCCCATCTGCTGCTTCTTCTTTTTTTTCCACAATCGATGAAAGCATTCATTAATGAAATATTAATTCGTACAAAGCCAAATCGGAGTACACCCATGCCAATAAACGCCTTTCATACGAGCGAAAGAAAATGCGCGAAGTTTATACGAAGAAACTTATTCGCTTCTCTTTTCGATTATACAAAATATGGCATTTAAACAAAACGCGAAATTAACGGCCTCAAGTATCATACAAACAACTACGAGAATCAAACGGGAGGTGGCCTACTTCACAATGATTAGCTAAAGTCTTATTATCGAGTAAAACAAACCAAGCTCGTGGCGCCCATGGCTATACACCTACTAAGACACCGGTAGCGGTAGCTTGAGCCTCCGCGACAAAGCGGAATTGGCCACGGATCTCGGGGACGCCCAAGCTTCCAAAATCGTACCATCCTCCCTGAGAAGAGCTGCTCCGTAACCAGCAAGGCAAGATTCCGGCTTCCAGGCTGCATCGACAAAGGCCCTAATCCCGCCCGGAGAAGGGTCTGTACGCTGCAAGACAGGAGAGGAGGAAATAACATTAGAATCTACCCTCTCCTCACATTGTGCCTGCTCAAAGTCTAACCACGCCTCATTAGCATACTTAGCAGTACTCTCCGGGGGCCAAAACAAGGAATTGAAAAAACTCTTACAACGCGCTTTCCAAATGAACCAAAGGATGAAACAAGAAAAAACTATACGATCATTTAAAATCCCATGAGGAGTCATGGAAGACACCGCATCCCACCAACATTTTATCGAGGCATTAGGAGCCCGGAACTCTTCCCATGAAACACCTCATCCTAACACACTTTACTCTCTTTACCTCTTTCGCCCCCACGTCGACGAAAATATACCGGATTACTTGATCCAAGATGTCAAGTCATCCATAAATGTTTAGTCAAAATCACAAGAAGAATTTTTTTGATCAAATTAACGAGTCATATTACCAGGGGCGGCGCCATGTAGTGTAAAATGGGTCAACTGACTCCCAAAATTTAAATTTAAAAAAAAATTCTATGTATTTTTTACACAACTTAAAAAAATTATGTATTAATATCTACTTACTGACCCGCTAAAATTTTCAAATATCGACCCTTGAACCATTTTTATACACATATTTTTCATATAATGCATTAGAAACTTGTGATACGATTTGTCGTTCCCGATCCGTGACCCGTATCACATAACTTCTGCAGTCGCTCCTGCATATTACTCTCACACCACTCTACCTCACCCACCTTACGTTTCCATGCTAATCACACTCACAATTCACCTTACCACATTACCGCTACTACTCACATTGTCTTACATACCCTATCAAACCTCACCCCACCCTATCCTACTCATCATTTATCGTACCTTACCTGTCACCTCACTGTATCCTATGTTTTCACCCGCTCTTACCCTACCCCCACATGCAAAAAAATTATGCATCTACAAATGATAACGTGAGAAAAATACCCAGCTACAAATGCTTTTTGTTAATTTAAAAGCAACAATTTTATCAAACAATATATAGGATTAGGTGTTTGAGTAAAATCTTATAATTATCACCTATCAAGCGGTCATTTATCATACAACTTGTATACTTTTAACCACATTATAACTACTTTTCATTTATGGATACTCGGACAAGATCAAAGGTTGTGTTTGTTTTGCCAAAATTTTTTTTTTTGTTTCATTTTACATCACATCACCAATCATTTATTACAATTTTCCCACCAATCAAATCTTCAACTACAAATAAAAACATATTAAATCATCTCTCATCATTTCACTTTATCAACTTTATTACCTTTTTTACCATTATTTTATTCATTATTCTACTTTATTTCACCAATCATTTAATCACACAAATTTCAAAAAACATCTTAACTTTCTAATCATTACTTCAATCACTTTATTTAAAAAACCTAAAAAAATTTCAACCCAAAACAAACACAACCAAAGTGTTTGTAATAAAACGCATTCACCAATTCAATCATCTGCATAATCATAGACGGGACAATAAAGCCCTGAGTAATAACTATTTTAATTATGATCATTCATGGTTGTTTGATTTGGATTGCATTTCTAACAAATGTATCATTTGTGTAATTTATACCTCTGCGTAACACCGGCAATCCGATTGCAAACCACGTTGTTCTTGCACACGAATTGAAATCGTTCAAATTGAAAAAGCAGATCAAATCTTGAAAAAATGTAACTCAGTATCATATGCCCGCACTTAAATCGTTAGATATAAGATATATAAATAAAAATAAAAGTATTTTAAATTATCATAAATCTCATCTAACTCATAAAGCACCGGCATTTTAGTCTAAGTGATGTCCGCATTATCGTAGATTTTTCGAAAGCGACACCACGAATGACACGATCGACTCTCCTTCAACACACTGGATCGGTGATTTTAAAATAATATTGATTAAAATTTTAATAATCGACATGCTGCCAAGACAGCTGAAATTTTTTCAATTTGTTGTGTTCTTTTTGTTTATTAACATAAAAATGTTAAATGAAATGTATTTACATTTATATTTATACTAGTAGGAAACCGTCGCGATGCTCGGAGAACGTAAACACTTGAAAATAATTAGTAAATAAAAAAGATAATCGCTCGAATTTAAAGTCGCTTTTTTTTCTTCCACAGACACCTACAACAGATTCTTTTGTAAAAAATCACGGAAATGTTATATTTGAAATTGAGTAATAAAGAAAAATGACAAACATAAAATATAATTTAATACAATGTCCCGAAACTCATACAATAATGAGAATGAAAAGTAAATGATTGATAACATAATAGAAAGCGGACATATACACCTACAAAGCGTGATCCATTGGATCGTAAAAAATCAATTATTTAAATGTTTAAGATACCGTGAGCGCATATAGGAAAGCAAGTACAACATTACATACAACATTCGAGGATCTGAAGTGTATCAATTATGGACGCACTACTGCTGGCCATAATCTAGCTTTGGTGGGCTTCCTTCAATGTAACCCGACCTCTTTTCGTGCACTCCTCACCTCGTCCATGAGGATGATCCACTGGATTCGTTGCAAGATCATGAACAATGGGCGTTTGCCCAACAACCGGCTTTGTCCAGGTTTTCGAAGAAATTGACATCATAAGGTAAAGAAAAATGTTATGCTTGGAAGTGAAATGATACATACAATATGTATCCATCTTAAATAGAAGAAAACGTAGCAATAAGCTTGATTAATAAGTTTGAAGTAATCAAACATAACATACACTACAATGAATGGTACAATTGGGGTTTTTGACACGCCTCACCAACCGTTGGAGTGTAAGCGGTGAAGTAGCTCCTCGACATTCTCAATAAGCATCTTATAAGACTGACCTTTCATTCCTCTCTGTAAAAACCAATATCCCGGTTACATAACAACTTAAGACATTCACAATTATCGAGGAAATCAAAGAGCGTTTAAAGATAAGAAATTTAACAACCTGGAGATCCATCATGGCCATGTAACGTTGAAAGGAACTGATATTGCCGCATATTTGCCATAATTTTCTTGACTGCATAGCAAGCGTAAGAATATATGTGGTAAGCGTTGTCCATGAGAAAAAATTTCTAAGGGACTTAATATGGGTAGAAAACCTGAGTATCTTGGCTTAAGATCACCTGGAGGAAGAAGACCACGTAAGTAGTGGGCATCCTTCTCTCGTTCTGTAAAGGCAAGCCCTTTGTTGTAATGTGGATCACGCAACAATGGATACCCACTATTCAATGGAAAAACAACATTTAAGTTTCAACTACGGATATCAAGATTCACGTAGCTCGATTAAAGATTATAAGCCACGGGGTGTATTATTAAAGTAAATAAACAGAAGTATCAAACTACGCTTCAGAGCTCGTGTGAAAGATCGTTCCTTTACTCCTAACATACAATCTGGCAAGAACCGATAACATATCAAAAAATACCTTTTTTACCTCAGCTTTCAAAACCAAAAAACTCAGTTTGTATTTTCAAATATAATTTCATCCAGGAAATGAGACCCCTTTACTAAGTCCTTTCAATCTATCACTGTTTTATACACAGAGAAGCTTCACAAAATTTCTACCGTAAATAATTATTCTTCAAAGTTCAGTCCTAAATTATGCTTAAAAAAACATGAATCATTCCTCAAAAAAGGAGAATTTATCTGCATCACACCCAACTTAACACGGTAACGCTTATTTGTACCACACCAAACCTTTTAATAGTACACAAATTTAGCTTTAATCCAAAAAATCAATTAAGATTCACTTATTAAGCTTTGTATGCATAATACTATGTAAAGAAAAAGCAGGAATAGTAATCCTTAAAAAAGGATTTTTCTAAAAAAACACATTCTCTTCTTCAAAAAAAAAAAAAAAAAAAAAAAACATACTAGAAACCATCATAGCGTAAGATTTGACTTACGGTAAACAAAAGGTAAGCTCATCCAGGTCACTCAATCCCATAGTCTATGATGCGCAATCAACGAATATGAAAAAGAAAAGAAAAATCAGCGGTTAGTGTAAAAAAAAACCCTTACCTTAAAATTCTCCTATAAATGCTTGTGTATTCAACCCTTCATCCTCCAAACAAATCTGCTATACTTTAATTTTCTCCGAGCAACTGGAATAAACAGAGAAGCAGGCAAACAACATCGCATCAGTAACCTCAGGGTTGAGATCGCCAACAAAAATATGGGAATGATCTACATATAAGGGTAGTGTATCATAAATCTGGATGATAGTACCTTCTACAATTCTTCCAACTAAGAAGATTATAATTTCAAATGAGAAATGAAAAACAAAAACCCACTTGATGTGTCTTCTCTCGACCATTTGTCAAATGCCCAGATTAACTTTGATAAATTTGCCCAAACCTATAAATTCAATATATTACATCACTTTGAATATAGATATATAAAAGAAAGACAAAAAAATTTGGTCAAAGATTCGACTTACAATTGCCTTCCATTTAGAGATAAAATAGCGGTCTGTGAGAATTATGGTCATAGTAATGAACAAAACCAAAGGATGATTGCGCAAGGATCAAGGTCAACTTGTTAAAATTTTGAACCGGTAAGCAAGACACAAAAACTTAAATGATCTTGTTTTATGAAAAAAAAAAAAACATACTCGAAACCATCATAGCGGAAGATTTCGACTTACGGTAAACAAAAGGTAAGCTCATCCAGTCACTTTGAATCCCACGATCCTATGATGCGCAATCAACGAATATGAAAACCGACCAAGTTTAACATCATTCTAAGCAGACTACACTATAATCAATTTTACGAACTCTATCGAATTCTACCCAAAACCGGTCAAGATTAACATCATTGTAAACATCATAACAATGAGAAAATCTTTACCTTAACATCACATATCACCAAGCAATTTGCATTACCACATTTCCTTACTTGATCAAAGCACAACTCCAAGAAAACTTGAAACTTTGCAAGCAATTCGAAATAAGAACCCAAAGCGTGATCATCCTCATTTTTTATGCAAGGGCTTTGCGGAACATCCAAGTATTAAAAAGCTGATGTGATATCTCTTCAAATTCTTTTCCGTAAGGAAAAAATGCAAAACAAGTGAAGAGTCGACAATATCTTTGGATTGGTTACAATTATTTCAATTGTGAATACATCGATGAAGCGATAGAGAAAGATGATGTTGTTGTGTAGAGTAGGTGCTTCTGTTGAGATTTTTTTAGGAATAGGAATTTCAAAGGATTGGCGTGTTTTCTGCAAAATCAGATCGTGGGAAGAAATTGCGTCCGGTGGAAAGAAATGGGATGGGAGTTACGGGGAGTGGGATGAGAAATAGGGTTGGAGTGGTTTGGGGAAGTTGGGCAAAAGTTAGTGGGAGGGGCGTGTTTTCTGCAGAATCGGATCGTGGGGTGAGGAGAGGATGGTATACAAGGCATAGCGGGTTATTTTCCAGGATAAAGCGAATTCGATTGATGGTTTTATCTTTAAAATATAATATAAGATTTATTGTTATTATTTTTTATAAATTTTAAAATCAACCGTGTCGATTGCGGTCGCGTTACCTATATGGACACACCCGGCAAAAACTTTCCCAATCTCTCACCTCCGTCACGTCACTTTTGTCAACTTCCGTCGTTTATTGTGCGCGCACGCATTCTTTTCATCATTAGAAAGAAAACAAAACGATACCGTTGTGTGTTCCCTCCTCTCGGCTCCTCCGGCCGCCCACCAGCACCACCACCAGCACCAAATCCTCCCTGAAAAATTAGTAGGGAGTCATCGGAGGAGAATTCCGGAGGAGTGGAGTGGGAAAGTATGAGCGGGACTCTCGCGTCTGTCCATCCTGTGCCTATCGATGTTCAGCCTCTGCATACAGAGGGTGTCAACGCGAACGCAGCGCCGCCTGCGATTGGAGTGAGGATGAAAGACTTTCAAGGTATGCCTGGTACGATCGGAGGCCTCTTGTTGCGGTTTTCTCAGTTCTTATTTGCTGTTGTTGCTCTTTGCGTCATGGCCACCACCAGTGATTTTCCTTCCGTCACGGCTTTCTGGTAATTATTCAACTTCAAAGTCTCCTTTTTAGTGTGAATTCAACTTCAAAGTCTCTTTTTAGTGTGATGATTAACTAATTGGGCTTTACCCTCACAAGTAGGCTTATTATACTTACTCGAACTGATTTATTTAGACCTAGCTCTTGGCCTCAGGCCACATAGGTCTCGAAGTGCATCAGACATGCTTGCATTTCAACTGGGTTCTTGGTTACAACCATAACCTACTGTTGTAGAATATTTCCTTGTAGTGAGCCACTGAGCCTGGTGGGGAAATTCCACAATTTGAGCAACATATAGCTTATTTATTTGAAAAAGATGGCAAATTTTATTTTTCTTTCTTTGGAGTATTGGTTTTCTTTCTCTTTTTATTATTTTGGATAAGCGCAGAGGTTGTTTGGTTTTTTCGAAATTGTTATACACCTGTAATGACTGGAAGGTGAAGAAGAATTCTCTCTGCTGAAGAAGTAGCAACTTTAGGAATGCCTACAAAATCAACTTCCAAAGTTGAGGGGTTTAAGCAGCCATGTAGGAAGCTTAAGATACTAAGATAGTGCTGATTAATTTCATTTAATCTAGTCTTATATACAGGGCCGGTCCCGACATTTAGTGGGCCAGAGCAAGATTAAATGCATTTTTAAAGTGACATGATTTATGTTGCTTTTTGTTATTTATTTTTGTTATTGTTTTGTGATATCTCTAATCCATTGTTATGCTTGCTTATGGGTCTTTACCGTGTTTTATTGAAATAAGTTTGAAAAAAATACGAATGGAGGCCTTGAGCCGTGCGTGCAACAGGCGTGAAAGCGAGAAATATGAGGATGAGAGATGATAGATTAAATTGCGGATTTTTTAAGCGCATTAGATGACCGAGAAAAAAAGAGGATGTCGTTGATAGGGTTTTTATTCGACATATTATACCACAAAAGTGTAATGGTAATTTCATACATCATTACAATCGTATATTGTCATGGGCGAGTCAAACTCGAGTCACCAAGAACAAATACCACCGTTTTCCCACTAAACTAACATACATTATGATTATATAAAATCTGGGCCCTTTTATGTAATCATTACTCTATTGCAACACGTGTAAGTATTACTCTATTGCAACACGTGTAAGTTTAGGCCCCTTAAATCGTGTTCCCTTGGCGGTCGCCCATATTGCCCAGCCCTAGGGTCGGCCCTTCTTATATAGCAGAAATAAGATTTTTACGGTCAAAAGGCCACTTTGTCTAGTATATCCTGCCCCCTTTCATTACTCTGCACCTTCATTCTTTAATTTACCCTTCGCATTAGTATGCTGCGATAGAATGAAGTTTTGTATTGAATTATTATTGACACCTGCTGTGAAAACAGTTATCTTGTGGCTGCAGCTGGCTTACAGAGTTTGTGGAGCCTTTTTCTGGGAATTGTTGATATTTATGCTCTATTGGTTGGGCGTCGGTTGCAAAATTACCGAGTTGTTAGTTTATTTGCAGTGGGAGATGGGGTAAGTTGACAATTGAGGACCTCCTCTCGTTATACTAAAATCTTTTCATACCCTTCTCATGTTTTTTCTCTTGCACTAGCTTCAGCCACTAATAGCATCACTGGTAGTTGGCTCAATGCTGCCCTAGTGAAACCTTGACAGCCAATATCATTCCATGTTGGACTTAATTTATTGTAAAGCAAATCATCAATCTTCAAATAGCCTTTTCGATTTGTGTAGACTCGATATATTCAGAATAGTATGCAAACTTAATTGTCAGGTACCATTAGATGTTTGCATATGCATATCCTTCACGTCTGTCCTAATTAGCCTAGCAGCTAAAGTGTAAGAGGCTACAAGTAGTATGCATGCAAAATTATGGTGGGAAATACCTATTTATGTATAATTTGTGTCGTCATTACCTAAGTTTCAGTAATGATGTCTTTTAGTTTACCTCTCATTCAGATATATGATGTTATACACTGCAGGTGGCGTCCACCCTTACGTTCTTTGCGGCATGTGCATCTGCAGGCATAACGGTACTTATAGGCAATGATCTCGGTAGTGTGGCCAAAATCAGCGTGCGGAGTTTGGCTGCTACTGACCATGGCTTTCTTATTTGGTTCATTTTTGCCTTTGCCTTCGTTTCTGTTGAATTTCTGGTCACTAGCGTCACGATAAAAGAACCAAATCGGTACTTCGCGTTACTCTTCATGTGTTATGACGACACATGTTAAGATTGATTCAAAAGTTGAACCAGCCCCGTCGTGTACATGTATAGTGTAAATTTTGCATCTTTCATAACAACAAAACAAAATGCGTGCATTTTGGCTGCAATTGATTTTGTATGAGAACTACTGTAGGAATATTTAATGAGAACATGCATGTAAGAATACCACGAGTGGTTTGTTGTTGCTCTGTAGTTGAGAATCAAGTCTTTTTGTATTTTTGATTGATATTCGCTACATGATGGATGGCCTAAAGGCAGCGCCTGTGTAGTAGCAGCACCACACTACACCTACCGTACTGAGGCATGAGATTCATCTTTGCACGGACCTTGAAAAGTTGAATTTCACAGTGATACCCCAAAATATGTTTGATCTGATTATACTAATTGAAGTGAGGTTAGTTCGAAAATGGTAAATGGAATTTGAATTTGTTATTTTACCACAAACAGTTGTAATAATGGCTTGGATGAATCGATGACTACAAATGTATCATCACAAGTATTACAGTCTAACCAACACAAATAGTAATGATAAATAAAATAAAAAAAAAGCTTATATCGTTTAATAATTTAGAACATTTGAACACATTTCCCTTTCTTTTTTTGTTTTAGAACTACTCATCATTTTTCTAAGGGGCGTCTGATACAGAAGTATTATGCTTGTGAGGTGTATGATTACCGTTGGTAAATTTAAATATGTGCTTCAATAAAACTGACTTGGTTAAAAGTGTAAGTACAGGCATGCCCAATTAACATTTTCATGTGTTTTGATCCTACTACCCTATTGTTGCCACACGTGTCTGCCTGTATCCACACATTCTTTTGTGTTCACGCTTTTATTACCGGACCATATATAGCTGTCTTGTTTTGGACCATTTCTCGATTTATACGTGTGGTTTTGGTCCACCATTTCTTGAACGTGATATTTTTATGTGGAGGTCATGTTAATCTTCTATGTATAGCAGTTTAGTTTCTACTAAATGATTTACATGAACCCTGTTTGATTTTACACTAATCAAAGACACAAATTTCTCAGCAGGTTCAAGAAGCGCAAACCACATTTTTTTCTTTTTATAAAAAATAATGCAAACATGGGCTAAAGGCTAACCGCGAGACCTGGTAGGTGTTTTAAGTAATACAAAAAAGAAAGAAGAACAATCACACTCCCTCCTTTCATTAAACCATTCTTTTTTCTTATCTATCAGCAAGCAAACCTATGGGAAAAAGCACGAGAGAGCGTGCAACAACAACAGCCAGTCACACAAATGACCAATTAACAAAAGAGAAAGCAAGGCAGTAGGTAGTGCTTTCATCAGCAGCAAGTACTTTCCATGCTACAGCTTGTTAAATACGATACATGGCGCCCCATCGTCGACATGCATATTCCACCTGGCAGGTATGCATATCCCTGTATGTACATTCAACCAAACCAAAAGACAAACCTTTTAGTTCTTGCTCATAATACATTCATTGCAGTATGCAACCATACAGTATTATTAGTACATATATTTGTGTGACTTTTGACTAGGATGTGTTTACCTGCTGCATGATCTTTGCAAATTCTGCAAACAGAGCCTTACGCCCAGAATCATCAAATAGCTTATCCATAGTAATATCTTGCAATGCTACCAGCGAAGTCTCTAGCATGTCAAGTCCAGATTAGTTGGAAAATATAAGAACTGGCGACGCCTGCAAACAAACAATACTTCTACTTTCTAGTTACTTGTTTAATTAGAATCGTTTGATCAAGAAAAACTCGCACAGACTTGTCCTCATGATCTTAGCACAAGTGTTACAAAAATCTGTGCTTTATACCTTCAAAGAACAGCACAAGACCGCATCTTGGTGATGCCAAAAGATTCTTTAGCATCGATTCACTGTCCATTGAATCGGCTCTTAGCAATTCTGCCCCTAAATGATATCTGCAACATTAAAAGAAACAAACTGTCATATTTTTGTGAGTAAAAGATATTGCTCTTACTGCATATGTGTTTAATATAACTGAGTGATCCAGGTAATTGAAATATCTAATTCGCAAGACTGTAAAACTGTACCGATAACTTTGGCAAATCCAACGAGCTAATGTGACACAGCCGGAGAGCCTGGAGATATCTTTTGTCCAACAGTAGGGCCTACTCTGGCGGGGAAATGGCGGTAGCAACCCTCTGAACAGAAGAGATTACACTACGGAGATACTGGCTAGCCATCGTTGCCACATTGCCTTGCAGATCATTTTCAAAAGGGAATTGGAGGCAATGGTTAATACTGATCGTGAACTATAATGGACGGATTCTGTTGAAGAACTGCTAGGAGTAGGACCCACTTCAAAATTTGATGTAAGATCCAGTGTCCTGTTTCCCTTCAACGCGTCTTGTGTTTCAACTGATTTTGATTCTAAAGGAATGATGCGAAAACCCGAAGGCAGAAGTGGGGCGTCATCTGGAAACATTTCATCAATCGGAGCAAAAATGAGCTCAGAGCTGGCTCCTACTGCATTCTCATCAACTCCGGTACACATCTGCACAGACCCATCGCCAGCTGATTATTTCAGCTTTTGCTAATGCTAGATTACTTCACTATCATGTATCAATGCAGGAAAAACAAAAGAAAAACTTAGGACAGAACCTGGAGTATATGGATATCTCTCGACATAAATCCATCTTCGTGTCCAATAGAGTGGCTTTCAGTCGTACTACTTCAAGCATCTGCGATGAAGACATCAAGATTTAGATAAGCAACCCCATATCCCGTTTGTGCAATATCATATTTCTTGTGTTTGAATTTTTCATTTACATTCAATGATCGAGAGTGAATACGATATTCCTCTTCTTTTGAAGAACAAAGCTGTTGACAGAAACACTATCATAGTTTCCAATTAGTACACTAAAGAGAACACACCTCCTCATGCTCAATCGTATGGCCAAGGGGCATGATAATTTGGCTTCCAGTGAACCTTGTCGGATGCAATCCAGGATACAGCGTAGGAGCCAGCTTTTAGAGAAGCTGCTGCATAAGCATCCACATTGAAGTCAGCCCATTCGAACGATGCTCTCTTAGAAAGCGAATCAGCACACAGAGGAGGTACATTCTGTATAGATAAAACCAAGCAGGTCCGTTTTCTCAGATCAAACAAATGTTGCTAATGTTTTTGTATACACAATATGCAATATGAAGGAACATATGCAGGCTGTTAGAGTAGCCGTTAGCAAATCGAATAAATTACTAATATATATTTGCTCATCGCATGACACAAGTCACATAGCGAATGCAAATGATATTGATATAGAAAGATATACCTGGAGTAGCATGGAAGCTTTTGCACAGAGAATGCCACCAAGCAAGGAAATAGAAGAAGTGTTGGGATTATTCATTAGGTTCTTTGCTGAATTCACAGCGATAATCACGTCATCACCACCATCGCAAGTCAATATTGACCATCCATCATCATTGAACCCGTTAATTGCATCGTTAAAACCTCTGCAGGAGGAAATTCAGTCAAATAAAGCAATCTGCAGACTAAACAGCGAGATCAGGCTAGTTAAACTTAGGGCACAGATCAGGCTAGGGCGTTTTTCCCTAGAACTAGGAAAAGTAGCGACAAAGGTGTAACAACAAGTACCTGCTTAATCTCTGACTGAAAGTTCTTAACACGGCTGGTTGACGGCCCAGCCCATAAGCCACCTCACCACTCGTCTCCTGGGCTATTTGTCTGACATATCGCAATGCCTTCAAAAGCATAAACAATTTGTATTTTAATTTACTGATGAAGCATTCCCTAGAGATAAAAAAAATAAAAAATTAAGAACTTAAAAGCACTTTATACTTACAGCAATGGTCATTTTCTGCGCTACAACTTTTGAAGATTCGTAAAGTGGTCGTAGCACCTCTGGAACCCTCCATGCCTGTAAAATTAGTGAGTGTACTTTAGAGATCATGCTAGACAGAACAAATACAAACATGCTCTTGTCATTTCATGTAATCTGACCTCTAGATTAAAATGATCAACAATGTGGATGATTGATCCTCCACCTTCACAAGGTCTAATTAAGTAACCAGAAGGAAGCATCTCGGCTCTCTTACGAACTGTGAAGCTGCAGCTGCACTTGGTCCGGCCCCAGAACCAGATAAAGACCGCTCACACACCTTCAATACATAAAGAAAGAAGTTCAGTTACATACGGTCCTCAGAAAATCCTGCAGCTTGGATTTTACCATGAATTACACGAGCACAAAAATAAGGGTATTTCATTTTCAAGGTTGAGAATATGTGAGCATATTATGCATACCACAAGACTGCCATTCTCTAGGGTGGTTGTATATCTCAGAGTCCAGAAATCTCGTGCAGGAGCCAGAGTAGTTGGAGCATACGTCTGCAAGTAAATCACGATGCAATAATTTATATAGTTTTAACATTTTCCATGGATATTGGGTAAATGCAAAGTCAAAGCTGACTCAACCTGTGCATAAACAAGTTCAATGGTCCCCCCATTTCCAGCAGGAAACATTGTGAAGACTTCAAGACTCCGACAGTCCCGAAACCAAGATGGACGGTCTTTAAGGATCTCTGCTATCTATAAAAAAAGCCTTTGATGTTAGTGCAAGAAATAGAGAAATATTCAAGCACTTCATAAAACATAGTATTAGGCTTACCTTCATAGGTTCCAAACTAACAAGACCACATGCTCTAGCAGCCACTCCACTACAACTCTGTGAAATAGCAAATATCCCAACGAATCGGACCAGGCTGACAAAGTATTTGACATAAAGTTACAGTCTTTAAGAGGATTGACTTTGTACCGTAAATAACAAAACACCGAAATTACAGGGTAGATACTGTAATTGAAGAATTCAAACCTTCATCCCAGGCATCTGGACCCAATCGACAGCAGTTCCTGTAGCCTTTGAAAGGAACTCTGCCAAGGTCTCCTCCGCAATCGAGAGGAGTCTGCCAATCAGAAAGCACGACGGCGTTCTTTAGTACAGAAACTATAACGAAAAGCATTTCCACGGGACGAATGATAATTGATAAGACGTAAATCATTGAGGAGGTAGGTAGAAACAATACCCTGCAGGGTTATTCGCATCCCTCTGTTGGGTAGTTACAGCTGATTCACAACTTGCATCAGATGCCTTCAAATAATTAATTATAAAAATTCAAAAGATTATATTCTGAACAAATTCCCATTTCTATATAGTTTAATGGGTATGTTTACATAAAGGATCTAATCTGCATTACCAAAACAAGAAACCACAATCAAAGAGAAGGCAATGCTAAGATCCATGATATGTACATTTCCCTAACAAATCACATAGGTATAGACAAAGGACAGAATCAAAGCAATACATACAGTATGCAATTGTTGCCGCATGAACCCATTTTCGTTGACCAGCCGTGACACCTGCTTTTGCAGCCTATCATTCTCTTCCATCAAAAGCTTGTTCATTGCTGTTAACTTTCTGTTAACAGTTTGGAGTCTAGAAGACTCTTTTCGCTGCTTCTCTCGACACCTACCATTAAAGGGCACATGTCACACTGATGAATTTAGGCATACATGATTTGCCTTGCACGATCTAAACCGAACAAAACCAATTTCACAGAACCAACTAAATCACTATCAAGAAGAAATGTAAATCAATGACCGAGGCAATTGGAATTTTTCTTATACCTTCGATTTTGGAACCAGACTTTGATCTGTTTGGGCTCAATGTTACAAAGAATTGGACATTCTCTAATCAATTGCTGCCTGCGCAACGAGCTAGGCTTAGGACACTCAGCATAAACCCTTTCCAAAGCCTCAACTTGTTCAGCTGTGTACCGAACATACTTTCCTGCATCAAGATGCTGCTTGCTACTACTCCCTCCGCTACTACTACTCTCTCTATGTTGATGTAACACCATTGCCATTTTATTGAATTAACAATCCAAAAAAACAAGAGATATACAAGCCAATATCACTATGCACCACTTAAATACTCATAAAGTAGAAGAACTGAAGCACCAAACACCCTTTACTTATTTGTTCTTACTTGAAGTTGTTATGCAATTTAATGATACTAGCAAGTGTGAAAGGTATGATCTTGAATGAAAACCAGAGGATTTCTTAGTCGTCTGTGGACTCTATAGGACACTGATAAAAACCTTCGACAGTTACTACCTAAGAAAGAGTGTTAAGATACAGACAAAAGTAGCTCAAACAAAACAATCTGCTTAATACAGAATCCTACATAAAGTGACAATGAAATTCCCTTCTGTAGTATTTCACATGAAATCTCTTTACAGGATTCTCTTTTGTCCTTCTTTATAGCGAATGCCCTTAAAATTCAATGCTTAAAATCAATTGTTCACACAGAGCTCAACAAATCTTCATCTTCAAATTTCACCTTTAGTAAAGATTCTCTTTTTTGCTCTACCAATCCTAAACTAAAGCACTAAAGGCTAGGGATTTAAACCCTGATTGGGCTCAAAGTAAACCAGTAGTCCAAAAACAGAAAAGGGGATATCAAAGAAGACGAAGCATTTTACAAAGATTGACAGCTGGAAAACAGAGGAGAAAAAAGGGGTTCTTTCTAGAAGCAGCTTAAAAGAAAAGACTGAAGTGAAATGAAATGAAATGAAATTTTGGTTCTTCTCCCCTTAAGGAGAAGGAGCTGAGAACTCAGGATCTCAAAGAACCCATCTGAAAGATGCTTCTAGATAACAAAACCCGCATGACATTTGCCATCAAAGAAAAGAAAGACGAGTTAAAATATTTGTTTGAATTATTGAGAGAAAAAAAGAAGACGAATATACTACTAACTAAGAGCAAGTAAAGAAAAGAGAGTGGTGGGTTAAGCTTAAGCTTGAGGCTGAGGTAAGTGAACGATGACAAAAGAAAAAAACAGAAAGAAAAGAGACAGGAAGATTACTAGCGCTACAAATGTTCTTCGGACAAATATATTAATAAATAATGCGTGTGTATTTGGTTGTGTGGGCCTTTATGGCTCCATGGTTCGCTCGCTAATCGAAATTGCAGTAGTGAGCTTTTATGCTGTCTCCTTTTATATCCCCGTGGAAATTTTATTCTACAAAAATAATTATACAATATCGTAACCAAAGTATTTATATTCAACATTCAAAATTAATTTATGTGTGCTAAAAAAAACTTCGTGCAAAAAATAAAAAAAGTGATTATATACTCTCTCCTTTTTTAAGCTATCAATTGAAGAAAAATAATTATTTATATACATCTAAAAATAGTAATCTTAAATTAAAAGTGATCAGATTAAATTCAAAATATTACAATTATTTTTATTTAAATGTAATGATTAAAAAAAAGCGAAGAAAGTATAACAATATTCTTGGTCATGGTCGTAGAATAAAATTTCTCCTTACAAATGCTTACATGGGTCATTATACTTTTGGATATGAAACTTGGATAAGCAAACAATGAATAATGTTTGTATCAAACACTTTTTTAATTTTTGTATTTTATACAAGAAGGTGTTACTTTTTCTTTGATCCACCAAAAATATTTGATTGAAGCTTTTATCGGTATCATAAATTTGTTTTGGATATCATGCTTTTTATTAGATTTCCTTATATGCATCATAAATTATCTTCTACTATCTCGTATTAATAAAACCGGAGGGTAAAAACATTATCGCCACTTATTCTTGTTTATACAATAAAGGGATCAAAGTCCATACAATAATGGTGTTTAAAAGCGGCGCCATTAAATCTATCGTTGTATTTAAGGGTATCGTATGTACATACATGACTTTCGCGCTTGTTGTGGTGGCGAATAGATATAGTGGGGTTCTCTTAGCGCCCCAAAACAATATTGTCGTCTTAAGCGTAAGTATGTTTGATACGTGATAAAAGAAAAAACAAATCATTAATTTCTCAACTTCAGCATGTATTGGTTACAATATTGTCGTGCTCCCTTGTAAGCATGTTTGATACGTGATAAAAGAAAAAAACAAATCATTAATTTCTCAACTTAAGCATGTATGGTTACGAGAAAAAAGAAAATAGTTTAGTCTCAATTAGGTCCATTACTTTCTCAATTCAAGCATGCATGGTTAAAAATATGATCTTTTTCCCCCTTCAAAAAAAAAATGATCTTTTTCTTGATTTTTATTTTATTTTCAAAGTCGAAGAATGTTACATGAAAAAAGAAAATCATTCTTCATCAACATTTCTTAACGCCACCACTTTCCCCACCACCACCACCCACCACCCACCTTCACTATAACTCTACCACTCGCCCTGGGACCACCGCCACCACAACACCTACCACGTTTCAATTACAATCCACATGGCACCATACATGCCAATGCAGTCTATCTCCACCACCCGTTGTCACTGGCTCATCCTACTCACGACCACGCTGCAACCAACCTACTCCACCACAATCGCGCAACCGATCCATGCCACCTCCCGCACATACCCACCTACTATGCCACATGCCACTATATCGCATTCCACTCCTTCATCTACTACCCATCGCCACCGATCGAACTTCATACTAACCCCGTCTACAGCCACTAACCTACCCTCACAACATCCCGCCCCAATCTCCCCACCCACCATGCTACCAAATGTTCTACCCACCTCATTATCCCTAATTGTATTTTTATGATATTTTCTTTGCAGTACAATATGTGAAAAATCAACAATTTTCTTTTATTGAATATGTTCTCTAACACTTTTATTTCTTAGTTTCTCCGCACCAAATATGCCCAATATATCCAACTCATTGAGCTGTTGTTTTGTTTTTCTACCTTTACGACAACTTCAATGTTGGTATTAAACTAAATGTATACTAACTGCCTTTTTTTTTCTTTCTTTCTTACCATTTCTATTCATATGTGAAAGGTTAAGATCACGTTGATTATATCAAAATATTTGTTTATCCATATTATTATGAAAGTCAAATCATTAAGTCACTTTCTTAATATGGATGAATCTAAGAAATCTTGATTATAGGGAGCGTGAGTAATGCCTTTTAATCAATGTACCGACAAACTATCAAATTATCATATTATAATAGAATTTTCAGTTTGTTTAGTTTTATTGACATTTTAACCATTTTAAAGACTGTAAATTAAATTTGTTTTGTTATGTTAATGAATAAAATTACTTACGTTGTTCTCATTCATTTATTTAAGCTCCATTATATATATGAAGCTAGAACCAATTATTTTGACAATGTTTTAAAAAAAACAAAAGAAAAAACAGAAAAGATCCATATAACATCAAATGGCACAGTAAGATATATATATATGTAGATAAAATTACATCATTTTCTTCAACATTCTTGTATACACAAACCTTATATATGATCATAATTTATTCATTAACATCTTGTATATATACACATTGGAATTGGAGAAACCGGATAATAACTTTTCATATTCGAAATTTTGAACTTTTATTTTTTTAACAGAAAGGCTTCTATCTACATTTGAGGATGTTGCAAGGATGAGAAATTGGAAAATCAGGCAGCTTTTATCTTGTGATTTTTTTAGATCGGGATGATTCAGCGTTTTTCCATGTTTCATGTTCAAATTTGGAGTGAATCGTCAAAATCTGATAAAAACCTCCAAATTTGGATGCATTTCGTCAAATAAATTGAAAGTCAAAAATAGCGAAAACCGTCAAAATTTTGGATGCACCGTCGATTTGGGACAAATTCCGTCCGTTTTGGATGGTCGTCAACATTTGGGCGGTTTCCGTCCATTTGTCAAAGCTCTACAACCGTCCCAATTTGGGCGGTATAACTAATCTCTCCGTCCAAGCAGGAAAGGCGCCCTTATCAAATTTGGGACGGGTTTCATCCAGTTTTGAAAGCACTTATCGATATCTTATTCTTTCTCTTCAGCTCTCTCTTGTCTTCACCGTTTCATCACACACAAAAATCACCATTGCTTCAAAAAAATCACCATTGCTACACCAAAATTCACCATTGATACCCAAAAAAAAAAAAAAAAAAACCATATTTGTCGTTTTGAAATTTGCGTTGTTTTATTTGCGGAATTGTATTTTTAAACAAATGGGTAGCATTTCTTAAGTTTGAATAAATTTATTTATTGTGTTTGTTTTTATTGTTATTTGTTCACATGAATTTTCGATTTTTATTAATGTTATAAATTTTCGATTTTTAGCGTAGTATAGTATGTGCATTTTCGATTGTTAATGTTTCGATTTTTATTAATGTTATAAATTTTTATTTTTATTAATGTTATGAATTTTTGATTTTATTAATATTGTTAATGTTATAAATTTTCGATTTTTAGCGTAGTGTAGTATCGCATTTTCGAGGTAGAGAAATGATTAATTTTGATTATATATTTCGATAATGGAATTGACATTCGTTGGATAATTAGGGTAGTCAATGATACATTCTTATTTTGATTGATATATTACGATGAAATATTTGGATAACGATACAAATATATTTTGGTTGATGTCGATGTGATCGCTTGTAGTAATAAGCGAAACTTGTTTACGAATGTGTTTTATTGGTTTGGTACAAAGTTGATTATGTTGTTGTTGTAGTGGAAGATGAAAATTCAATTCAAATATATGGTTTTTGAATTACGTATTTTGTGATAGTATGAGAACATCACAAGAATGTGATTTAAAAAATTGAAACAAACGACAAATTAATGTCGTTTGTTGCTACAAACGAATATTTATTGAATTCCATGATGCGCCTCGGCACTGATGAGGTTCTTAGAATTGCATGCTTTCCCTAAGGTGTTTCGATTCTTACGATCCATTTGTGTCATGCCTAATCTCAGGCTTTGTTATTGGGGCTCTGGTGGGTAGCTCGTAGAAAATTTCATTAGAGTGCATTCAGCGAACATCTTTTCTGTCTCTCTCAGTGACTGGTAAATCCTCGGCGGAAGTAGAGGCACCCGCCAGATTGAAAATATAAGTTTTGTTACGCGGCTCCGTCCGGCATCCGTCCTCATACCGTCATCATCAAGTACTCTGTAGCGTTGGTAAAAACACTACTCTTTTCTTCTCTTACCCCCCTCTAACGTTACAACACAACACAACACAAAACAACGATGTTCTGAAAAACAAAAAAAAAATTGATAAGACATTTCGGTTATATATATATATATATATATATATATATATATATGTGTGTGTGTGTGTGTGTGTGTGTGTGTGTGTGTGAGTATAAGTATCCTCATTTATTAATAATTGTGTCATTCTTTTTGACATATACTTACACAAAATATCATATCTTAACATCATAAAAACACTCACACTCACACTCACACACACACACACTTAATATATATACGCACTTGTACTTATTACGTATATATATGTGTATCTCACTTGATAATATGAGGACATATATACAAATATATTATATATTCATTGTTTATATTTTATTTTATACTCATATCTCCTTTGTATCTTGATATAAATTTATAAATCTTTTCTGAGATAACAACATTGTGTCCGTTAAGTTTGTATTTGGTGGAAGTGGATATACACGAAGAAGGCGACATATGGTCTTATAGAAAGGAAAATTTTATTTGATTAGTGTAAAAACCGATATTACATTGGATGAAGTGAAGCGAAAGTGTGTGGGAAAGTAGGAATTGATGTAAAAGTGAGCACGGTTCGGTTTAGTCGGTTTGGTTCGGATTTTACATAGTTATTCGGTTTGGTCGACATATTTTACCACCCAAACCAAACCCAAACTATGTCGAACCCAATGGTTTGGTTTGGGTTGGTTTCGATTTGGATCGGTTTGGTTTCGGTTTCACAAGTCTGAACTACACATTATTATAAATCACAATTTTCTGAAGTATTTAAATATAAAGTAACTAATATAAAGTAAAAACATATTAAAGGTACATCGGGGCTAATTACTTAATAACATTAGTGCACACAACATATTCAAAAGCCACTTAATAGCATGCAAGCGTACATCAGGGCTAATTACTAGTTAGTTGTTATTACATATATATATGGTTGGGAATTCGGTTGATTCACGGTTTGGGTGGTTTAATCGGGGTAATCGAAACCGGACCATTTAAATTCGGTTCGGTTTCAATCCAAACCGATTTGATCGGTTTTCTCTTGGTTTGGTTTATTCGGTTCGATTCGGATTGGTTTCACGGTTGGATTGGTTTTGGTTTTGCTCATTACTAAATTGATGTATCAAAAATACATTGGTCATGAAACTTTTATGCGCCAAAATACGAGGGCGATTGATGTTTTGGATGATGAGACATGGCTAGGGTACATTGATGATCTGCTTAGACTAGAAGCCATCAAGCTTTGTGTTATATTTGAACCGGTTATTCTTGATGATGATTTCGAAAGACATATCGACAAGCGCGATTGACTTAAATGAACAACCGATAGTTGAAGAAAATGATAGAGGATTGAGGATTTTACACCGAACTTTATTATAATCGAATTCCGGTGAGCATGTTATGCGTACTCCACGGTCTCGACCTCTCATGAAATTGTCATCAACCGAATACAACTTTCGGTGATCAAGTAATTGACTTGTCAAGTGAGCGTGGCTACGATTGGGGATTTATTGCAAATATGATTAGTCGACCATTGCACATACCATACGATGAACAAACTACGACATATACTCCACTGTGATCGATCCTACTCATTTGTCATAGAATCTTACATTATACTATCAAAAATTACCTTTAGAATATCAAATAAAAATTACAACACTATCATAAATTACTTTAAATGCCCCGTCATACATTTAATCATACCATATATGAATTGAATTCAAACTCAACAATAAAATAACACATTTATTGAACATGAAACATGACAATCTCTAAATTATACATGAATTTTGAATTTTACATGAACATCAATAAACCATAAACCCTAAGCTATTAATTACATATTACTAATTTTCATACATATCCATTCGAATTATAAGATTCATACATATCATTTCGATTTCTAAAAGCACTTCATCATATATACATATAATCATACAATATTTGAATTTGAATCTAAACCCTAAACCCTATAACACCGTTGAATCCCAATCGAACAAATAACATTATATTCATGGTGACATAAACTGTAAAAATCCTGTCACAATCAAATAACAAAATTTAATAGGATTAATTCGAATGAAATAACAAAATTAAATAGGATATGAATTCAAATCGTATGTATGATTACCCAACAAAATCAAATAACAAAAACAAATAACGAAATCAAAAACGGAATTGGAAAAGACTGTAAAAAACAAAAAAACCATAAACACTCACATTAGGTGCTTCTAAACTCTGAGAAGACGAAGGATTAGCCATTGAAATCGTCCAAATTTGCTCTGAGAAATGGAAGGACTGAAATGCTCTGTAAATCGTCCAAATTCGCCTGTGAAATGGTTTGAAATGGCTGTGAAATGGTTTGAATGAGGAAGAAGGCTGATAAGGGTTTGAAAATGGACGTTTCCGTCCAAAAGGGATGTATCCGTCCAAATTTGGACGGTGCGTCCTCTGTTTGGACGGAGATACTAAGTTAGACCGTCCAAATTGGGACGGTTTTAGAGCTTTGGACAAAATGGGCGGAACCGTCAAATGTTGGACGCTTACCGTCAAAAAATGGGCGAATTCGTCCCCAAGATGGACAGTCATCCAACATTCGGACGGTTTTCGTCTATTTTGTCCATTCAATTTATTTGGGACGAAATAAATCCAAATATGGGCGGCTTTATTGTATTTAGGCGATTTCATCAAATTTGGATGATGAAAATTTGAAAAAAAAATGTCGAGAATCATCCGACGCAGAAAAAAATCGTCAGAGGATAAAAGGGCCTGATTTTCCAATTTCTCTTGCAAGGATAAAGCTTGTTCAAATTCAGACTCTTTATTCGCTGGTGCGGTTCAGACAAAGAAACCCTTCACCCGGGGATTATAAGTCAAATCGATCGTAGTGATTGATCTAGAAAAAATTATAAATAGAAAAATCGGAGTAAAATGATGATATATCGAGGTACACCAATAATATTTTGTACATTTTTAACAGCATTAGCACATAATTACAATACTCAAAAAAAAAAAAAAATCTCAGATCTTAATTATTAGGGGCATTGACCCCTCCCTCTTGGCTTTGGGTCCGCCACTATTGATATCTGTCTGGAAAGTTTTGGATAGTGTCTCCACAGGTGGAATCATCACACGAAGACATCTAAACCGCATATCCACAATACTACTACATCCGTCTTAAAATATAAATCTGTCTATATTTTTCTACATAGAATAAGAAAATAGTTAAATGTTATTAATTTTGATGCTAAAAGTCTAGAATACTCTTTGAGCTCGTTAATGTAATAGTTGTAAATTAAATAGGTGAATATATAATAAATTAAGGGTAAAAGAAAGAAAAATGTAATAAATATTTTATTGATATTTTGAATGGACTTATATCGTGGGAAAAATTTAAAAGGTAAAGCGAAACACGTTTTGGGATGAAGGTAATTCATGTAAATTTAAGGTGTAGATGTCTTAACATGAGATTGCACCACACAAAAATCACTTGATATCGATCTGCATTCATGATTATCGTCATAAATAAATCCATGTTTGAAACTTGATGATAGAAAGCTATCATTTGGGGCGGAACCAGGAATCGATGGTCGGATGAAATTTAATGAATTATATTTGTGATGATCGGGTGGGTGCATTTGACTAAGACATTAATTGTATTTATTTGAATTATATAAGATTTTTATGTATTAAAAATAAAATCTTTTAAAAATGATAGAAATCGATTGGAATTTTTAATTTATGGTGAACCAAGTTGAAAGCACTTACACTGTTACACATGATACTATTAATGTTTGGCCTAGTGATCAAGCCGAGACACACAAAGCAAAAAAAAATCGAAGTTCCAAGTGTCGATCACTCGGGATAAAGTAGGCGTTAGTTTATATTAAATGTCTTTCGTACCCATTACTCAACATATACTACCTCCGTCCCAAATTATAAGTCGTTTTGAGACTTATAATGCACTTGATTCAATTAGAACTATTGCACTTGATTCAATTAGAACTCGAAATTAAATGATTTTATCGTGCAAGGTTTCCTTTTATTCATGGCCATTGGTAATCAAGATTGTTTTTTTTATAAATTATATTTAATTTTTCTTGCATCTTATATCATAAAGTCTTAAAGAGGTTCTTTCGTAATTAGCCCATGTATGGCGGCCTGCTTTTGACGGCGTGACATTTTATTTTTATTTTTAAGCAATGATTTTTTTCCTTCGGTTAGCGTTATATAGAAGCCAAGAATTTTTGTTCGATTCTCCATTTCATAAACCGATCCAAAGTATATATTTACGATCACGGGTAATTTTTATTCTTCTCCCGCGATTGATCACGGTTTAGTTTTAAGTTCCAATCAACGAAAATCCGATTCGATTTGGCACAACAATTGAATAAAACCGTGTAATTTTATCAAATGTGTGCACCGTTAGTAGTTTGTGCGTGAAAGGAATAAAAAAAAGACCGGCGGTTTGAAGTTCTCTTGTAGTAGTGTCACGATGGAAGATTAGTCGAAGTTTAGCTACAAAATACAACAACAACAAAATAAAGGGCAAACAAATATCTGCGCGAGAAGGTGTGTGCGCGTGTACGCAAGTGGATACTACATTAAATGTTATTATTATTTTGAACAACATATGCGTCGGTGGGCGAGCGGTCGTTTCTTGATCTGACGTCGGCTAAAATTGGCGTTGGAATACCAAATCACTTTTTATATCCTTCCGATCGTATAGAAAATGAGTGAAACAGCATTTTAAAGCGTATATAATGATCTGGAAGTAAGGCGTCAGGAGATTTGGCCAGTGTAGTTATGGTCAAGCTTATTGTTTTTATAATGTTTCATTCACGTAAAGTCGAAAATTTAATGGGATCGACTTTATGGCATTGTTCTTCGATCATCATATTGTGGTTTATTTTATAGTTGGAAATTCACGATGGCGTGGAAGAGAAGTGATTCTGATCTCGCGCTCTACAAGAAAAATTTAGCTCTTGCGAGAGAATGTGATATGTTTATGTTCTTTCTCTTTGTCTTGTCTTTGAATTTATTACGATTTAAAACTACGCGATTTATTTTAGTTGGAATCTGATTCTTTAATATTATCGTTGATAACGATTTATGTTGGGTCTGCCGTGCCTTACACGGCTCACGTTCACTGGTTAATTTGTTTACTTAAAAGTTACTGTGGTTCTGTTGTCCTTTGTTTTCTGACGACAAACCACTAGCTGATATGTCAATTTTCAGGAGCAGAAAAAATAGAGTTTATTTTTGTCAGAAAATATTCTCAAGCGATAGCGAACTGTCATTGTATTCTTTTAATTTGTTCCATGGACTCATTTCAACTATATATTTTATGTTTATCTGTCACGGTTTTGAGTTGAATTATTATTTACATTTGCATTGGTTATTGTGTTAAATTACAATAAATTATCTTCAACTCCTTCATTTGCACAGCCCTTTAATTGAACCATTAGTCTACACATAAAAGAATATTATATAGTAGGAGTACATAAATTTTATGTAAAATTATCTTTTCATTGTTGTGTTTTAAATCTTGAAATTAATCGAGTCACAAGGATTTTCTGTGTCACCAGCTATCCGTAGTTTTGAACTTCTCATAGGTCACGGTTTGGTACAATACACAACATTACGCTCGTATTTAGATACAAATTTAACGTACTTGTAATCGGTCGTTATCATTGAAGGAAAAAATGAAATGATTACACCATATGGTTTTATCATTATAATTTCAAATATTTCACACAATTGGAAGGTAGTCTTTTTATATATATATATTTAGTTGTAACCCCTTAATTAGTTTACATACTTAGTCATATTTCACATGATTAATCTATGATTGTGAAATAATATTATAATATACATGAAGCTAACAACGTTTATCTCAATTTTGACGGAACTGGAAATTGAGTCTCAGGTGAGGCTTAGGCGGATGCACATTGTCCAATCTGGTCATGGGCGCTAAAAATAATAAAATTATCATTTTCTTATTAGAAAATATTTACGACTATAAAAATATATTCTGGCCATTGAAGGAAATTTACGAATCACCATTGGGTGGCTCTTGAATTAAATGATGCACACGTACAAAACCATAGGAAACATTTTACTCACAAAAATAGTAGAGATTTTCGACGATATATTCTAATGCGAATATACCATAAAAAAATTCAAAGATGATTGATATAGGGGTGTGAAAATAAATAATAAATAAAATAACCCTAAAAAATAATAATGATAATAAACAAATAAATAAAAATTGCAAATATATATCAATATTCTAAAAAGGATTCTATAGTGTTTAGCTTTTATCATGCTTACGGAATTAATACACAAAAAGGATAAAACTTAAATGCTAATTAATGTTTTTTTTTTTGTGAGGTATTCATGGTTTTCAATGGTATGTGCAAACAACCACCAATGCTAGACTACTGTTTGTATAAATAAATAAAAACCATGCAGTTGACATTCTTCAAGAACACTCTTGTGAGGCGAAGCATCACTAGTAGTTCTTATCAGAAATTTCCGGTGATTGAAGATTCGGGTTCGATTCCTCCCGGCTTTCGTTTAGGAAAAAAAAAAAGAACACTCTTGACTTAACAATGATGAAAGTAAATTAAAAAAGTAAAGCATTACTGCATTAGTACCAACTACCAACTCAGAATAAAACTAACAGAATATACGTGCATTATTTTGTGCAAAATTAATTTATTTGATGAGGTGAAGTGGATTGTCGTCCTGTTAATTAATTAGGCTACAAGTATTTTTTATTTTTTTTTTTTTACCTAAAAGAAAAATTGAAATTTGAGTAGAAAATAGTTTGAAAAATGATTAATATATGTGAGAGTTGGTACGATGTTTTACTTTTAGCTTTTATCATTGTAAAGTCAGAGTCATATTGAAGAATGTCAACTGCTTTTTATTCATCTTTTTTGCACAAACAACAGTCTTACCCATTGATCTGTTGTTTTCCACTTCCTGTTGTAAACCCCATTTATTACAACTATTCAACAAAAAATTTAGGTCTAAAAATAATATGTATCTGAATTCTGATAAAATATCACAACAAAATTTTTGGGACATCACAAAGACCACGGCCATTAGTCATATCTCATGTTGTTGGTTATGTTTTATTATTCTTAATTTGTTGTCATGTGCTATGGTTTGCAACACTAGCCCTAGCTATGTGATCGTCACGTCCTTATTACGATTTACGATGCTTGTTGCGTTAGTTATGATATTTGATTGTGACATTATATTCAAATTTTCTTGTGAGAGCATGACAAAAACTTAAATTTATGTCTTAAATGTACGTAATATTGGATACGTAAATTAACAGGAGGGAAGAAATTAAGAGGCAAGGTAGGCATGCACCGGCAGGTTTGAAAAGAAGGTGGAAATGGTGGGGAGGGTGTTAGCACTATTGGCGACCGACTATTATGTAAAGCCATTGCGCATGGTTGTGGACCCCATTTTTATGCTTGTCAATCAAGCTCCCCACTCCCCCAGTCCCCGTCCTTTTTTCCTTCAAAGTTTTAATTACCTGATCAAATTAGGTCTCAAGTCTTGTCTTCTTCTATCTTAATCTCACCTAGTACATTATTCCCTTTGTCATAATGATTTGATGCTAAATTGCATTAATTAGTTATTTCTTGGTTTTCATGATTGTACGTGTTTCATGTCCTACTAACTAATCTAATCTGGTACGTTTTTTTATTTTGTAAACCGTGTTTAAAAGATTTTTTTTTTTAAAAATTTTTTTAAAAAGATTTTTAAACTTGTCTTCATAATTTTCATAAACAAATAAAAAAACATATTTTTATGAAATGTAAAGAGAGACATCGATCTTAAGGCAGGGATGAGATAAATGCATAAAAATTGTGTATACAAGTAAAAGCTACGTCGTTTTATGTGTATTTGATTTTCCTCAAAAGACATACATGTCCTTAATGACTTATTTTGGTGAATTCTGTGGCAGTGTTGATTGATAAAATATAAATTTATTGTAAGTTGTAAAAGTAATAAGAGTTTCAGGTCGTCTCAAGATGCATATATATTTTTAAACAAACAAATAAATATTATTAATGCTGAAAAAGAAAAATATATTATAAAAGTATTTAAATAAAGGTATTTAATGAACTATACGCTGTCTCTGTGTATCCTTTTTTTTTTATAGAAAAAAAAAATCTTTATTTCAACAGCTAAATAGAGCAAGTTTTATTTATTTAATTACCATGCAGCAACATGTTCATCTGCTTTTGGCACGCTCAAAAAGCAAAGCCCACATGCATCCCACAAAAGACACCTGTAAAACCCTTAAAAATTAATTAATACATATGTATAATAAATCTGTTTCTCAACTCATAAACAAATTTTATCACATCAATTTCAATTAGAAAACATACATTATTCAACTTTCTGGTGTCAAAAGAATTTTCTTTTTTACATCCACAAAAGAAGAAACCAGGAAACGAGGAGTACTCAGAAAAAGAAGTATTAATTTAAGAGAGTGCAGTTGAAATATATCTTTTTGAGTCAATGATTATTTGTTTTAGGAATACTTAGTACACTAATTTTGATATTATCAATCAAGGCCTAATTAAACTACTTAATATTCGTCTTTTAGACCCTGATTTTCGTGGACTTAAACAAAGGCAAGACACATGCTTTTAATTTATTTAATTTAATTTTCTTATTGCCTTTTGGCGCGAAAGGAAACCCCAAAGCTAATTTAATTTATAAACTATTGGCGTCAGAGAGCAAGTGATAAGCTAGGTTAATATTGCAAGGAGAAAAATAATTCTCTAGCCAAATATATATACAAAGAACTTTTATTTATCATTATTTCACCACTTATTCATATTATATCTATTATTTAAACAATGATAGAGAATCGGTTGGACCATACGTGTTAGCTAGTTTTTAAGTAAAAATTGAATAACATAATTGATCATGATGTATTAATTATTTATAAGTTTGACATTTAGTAATGTACGGTTCTGAAAGATGGGACCCTAAAATGTTAAAAAGAAAATATAGATCGCTCTAGGTATGAGTCTTTTAAGCATGTTATCAGAGCGAGCTCTGCTATTGAGTGATGATTATGATATGTGTCACGTCAGCTCACTTTTTAAAGGGAGTGGAGCACGTACACAAGAAATCAATTCCCTTTGAAGAAGAGATAGCGTTATTAGATAGTTGAATAAGTGTCATTCTTATACCTCAATGGTTAAGTTGCGACTCTAAAACTAAGATGTCTTAGGTTTGAATCTCACATTGCATATGCATGTGAATGGTGTAAATCACATTGGTTTCGAGTCACAATGTTTCATTTACAAAAGGGTTGTTTTGCATGTTTTTCCCCGAGATAAGTTGTCTCGAAACACTCATACTCTTTCGAGTCACCAGGGTGCCCCCAGAGTGAGGCCTAACAATTCTACAATAAATGAGTGATTCTGATATCATGTGAATAATATAAGATCAAGCTCATATAAGAGGAATAACGTCAATGTGAAAACATAGGTTGTAAGATGAAGGAAGTCTCTTAATATGATAGGTGAAACAAACACAAGTGTACAATGTAGGACACTTCAACAAAATAAAATCTCAACATGAAAAAGCTCTCTCTTTATATATGTGGTCAATGACCATCAAACTCAATCTTTATTTTAATGGATAAGAAGCTAACAAATACACACGATCACTCTTGTTGTGGCATATAAGTTTGGTGATTATTGATTATCATAAATTACCAAAAATTGAGTATTTTCACGGATTTTATTTAATACTAAAGACGAAGAAACGTCAACCAAGTAAATTGAGGTAGTTACATTTTAGAATTAGGGATATGCATTCATAATGAATCGTTGGATTTTAATGGCGTGTCTGAGATAAATGAAACAATTTTATCTTCTTACATATGCGATGATGTCACGATCCGTTTTAATATTGAATCTTTATATAAGAGTTTCCCGTAAATTGAATGATTTAATGATGAAGGGTAATTAACAAAGTCAAAATAATGGATGTGATGGGATTAACAATTCTCCCACTTTGTCTCCCTCCCCCACCAATAACACCCTCATCTAACCCTCACCCTCATCCCCACCCTTACCCTCCCCCATCCATACAGTACACATGGCACAGTTACACTTTGATTGTGTACAACTTTTTGTCGATGGGTCCAAACGGGTGGAGGGTTCCCATCCTTCCTTTTGTCTTGTGCCCTTTGCTTTTCTCTCTCAAAGGAATCAACATTATTATCCATTCTAATATTTGGGGATAAGTTCTAGTCATTTATTTAATATGTTAATATGTCTTGAGTTCGATATGGATGTATGAAACCTTGTTGTGAAACCTTGCGAAAAATAGATATTAAAATACAATAAAAATTGTGTTTCGACTTCCTCCCGTCTTAAAAAGTCTTGATAGTGCAAGTGTTTTATTTGTAATTTCTACATGCGTGTGAAGCACTAAAAAGAAAATCTTCTACGATGGATGGATGTCAAAATTACTACCTCCATCCGTATATTAAAAAAACTAAATTGATCTATATTCATGTGCTTATAACGAAACCACAATCTTGCTTTGGGTACTACATTATTTATTTTTGTTTTGTTTTGTTTCGGAAATCATAAAATTACTCTTAACCACATATTGAAAAACTGTCAGGCGGAAACATCACCCTCAGTGACGTTCTCACCATCGTCACTTGTACTTATATTGTTGTAAAGTAAGGAATGCCATTACCGGCGACTTTCCTTCCCCCACGAAATAATTGGCGGATATAATTTTCACCGACATTGGCTCTTGGTATACATGAAAAACGCAACTGCCGCTGACATTTCTCACCATCGTCACTTGAACTGACATTCCTGTAAAACAAGGAACATCATTACCTGTGACTTTCCTCCCCGCGAAGTAACTGTTGGATAGAAACTTCATCGCATTTGACTCTTATTATACATGCTCACCATCGCCACTCGTACGGATGTTCTTGTAAGGTAATGAACGTCATTACTGGTGACTTTTCTTCCCTTGAAATAAAAACGCCACCTTCACTAATTCTTATTACTATACATAATAAAAACGTCATTGTCATTGATTTTCATTCCGTGAAAAATAAAGCGTGTCTGAAGCAAGTTTACCATACCAATATATTGTTCCATATCCTTCTATCTATATAAGAAAGGAAAAGTTGTTGTTTGTTGACACTTTTTTTTTAATTGGTTCGCTTTTTTCATTGTTCGTTGGCTAGAAGCCCATCCCGTTTTTTTTTATAATTTTATTATTACTGTTCATTCGTGGTGGCCAAGTGGAAAAGTTTTTTTTTTTTTTTTTCGGAAGAAGGGTTTGAGTTAAATTGTTTCGTTTTGGAGAATTTCGATTGTATATCGCTTTTAATGTGTGAATATTTGTTGCCTCTTCCCGATAGTCCAACATCGCCCTATCTCAACAATTATAGGACCTAGCCTTCTCATTATGGTTATTTCACTCTCAATAAATTCATTTCATAAAAAAACATATCGTTTGTTTGTGCGGTGATATATTATTTTCAAAATATAAGTCAATGACACGTCATTGCTCTGCGATCATATTTAAATGCTTAAAAATATTTGGTTTGCGATTACATTAAATATTAAAATTCTTGAAATTTTTTTTTTTTTTTTAAAAAACATATCTTTTCTTTTTTTTCTTTCTTTCTTTCCTATCTAAATAACAAAGGAAAGGGTATGCCACGTGGCACCCTCCCTTTTTTTCTCCCAGCTCCTCACCTGTATAAACCATAAAAAAATCATCTCTTCTACTCTCATTTGTTGCCTTTTGTGTTTCGGTCATTTTTGTTATTTTGGACCGTCTGGTTTTGTAAGGCTCGTTGTAGAATTAATTTTTTTTCATAAAATGAAAATTGACCAGGATGAAATGAAATGAAAATCGATAAAACACGTGGTGGTGTGTAAGAGGAAAGTGATGTTAGGTAGGTGGTGGGTAGGGTGGGTTGGGTTGGGGTGGTGGAAAGGGTAGGGTATAGTAAGATGGGTGGTGGGCAGGGTAGGGTAGGGAGTTGTAGAGTAGAGTAGGATGGGGTGGTGGGTAAGGTAAGGTAGGGTGGGATGAGATAAAATAGGGTGTAATAGGCTTAGCTAGGAGAGTGAATTAATATGTAGGTTGAGAGGTAGGTGAAGGTTTGTAGGTAGGTAGAGAGGTAGGGTGTGCTAATGTAGGTGAGGCGAGGTATGAGATGTAATGCGGTGATATATGGTAGGGTAGGATGGTATGGTTGGATGATGTGGCGTAAGTTAATTAAGTAAAGTTTGGTAGGTTGAATAAAGTACGTAATATAGGGTAGTGTGGTAAGATAATATGTGGTAAGATAATGTGGTGTAGAGGCGTGGTCGAGGTAGGATTGGATAGGTGAGTGTTAAAAAATATTGGGATAGGGTGCGGTTGGGTGATTGATAATGTGTGTAGTAGATAAGAAAGAGTGTGTTGACTAGGGTAGAGTTGTGTGGTAGGTTGTGGTATCCAGAAAGGAGATCGACGTAAAATGTTTTATTTTTCATTGTTTGCGCTTGAAAATCATTGCGTTACGAGCGGTTCATTCACTTTGCTACATTTCTTCGTATTTAATATCGTCAAATAAGTTAAAACTTATAGCATGGGCACTCCGTACGTTGCACGGAATCTCGTTTCACTAGTATTATGATGTGGTAGAACCTCATGGTCACCTTTTTTTTTTCTTGGTGTGGACCACATAGATGGGCCCAAATAAATATGTTGCGTAATTAAATGGAGCAAAGACCCAGTGACAAAGACATTGCTCCTTTGATAAGTTGGGTGCCGTTGAAGTGGTTAGTGGAACCCACCATCTTAGCCCATTTACACATGGTCCGTTTATTCCAAACTATGGTTTTATTTGTTCATTTCTTTTTAATCACTTTTTGCCTTTTTTTTAGCACACTAATTATTCGGTATCAATTTTTTTTTTTTTGACAGGAATTATTCGGTATCAAAGAATACTAATTATTCAATACTTCCATCTACTTTTTAATTGTCAAAAAAAGGGTTCCCAGATCTCAAAGTATTTGCTACTGCGTCAAATAGTTTGAAATACGGATGTAATTGCCTCTTGTTTGGTTGATTTGGCTAAGTAAAATTTCCATCACTTTTCAGAAAAAAGATCTCAAAGTATTTGAATTTATCGTGATGGAAATAAATATTTATAATTGATGATTACGTATTGTTTGCACGTTTTTTTTTTTAAATGAAGAAAATGATTGTTGATATATAATCATAGAAACGGTACAATATAGTACATTAGGAAGGAGTCTACCAAAAAGTAGCCATTTCATCTTATTGAGTTCCTTAAAGACTTAGTGCGAGCCAAAATAGTAGTACTCAAAGGTGAGTGTCAAAACATGTAATGCTTAGGGACGCAATGAATAATAAAAGTCATAAATGGTCCGATCAACTGTATAGATATCGCCGTCCTCATTTGGTCCAGAAAGGATAACACGATCGTTGACAAGATTTTTATGACTCACATTTATATGTGGGTGAGTATTAAACTACTTTGTGGAGCTTTACATTCTCTCCCCCTCTTTATAAGGGTGGCGTCGCCATTGGGATTGGTCGAGAAACATCATCCCACCTGAATCTGAATACCATCTCAGAAGGCCTGCACGTGCGTGATAGTCTTTAAATGAGTCATAAATATATATTCTGATTAACTGCTTAAACCGTCGTTCTCATTTGGTCTAAAAGGGATAACCCGAGTTGACAAGACATTTATAACTCACACTTATACGAGGGTGATCATTCTACTATTTTACCGATGTGAGATTTTAAAAAATAAAATAAAAAAAAAAAAAAAAAAAGTTGATTCCGTCGATACCAAGCATATGAGATATCCTCATGAAATTCCACCGCAACTCATCACCAATGACGCAAAGATTATGGGAAGATTTAGATTGATTTATCCGGCGTTCGATTCTATTGATAACAAAAAACCGGCCATATACCGATGATCGATGCCGAAGAAGGCATTTACAAACATTTAATATATTCAATAGAATCAACCCCTTCAGAGTTATTATTTTACTCCTGTTTCACTGGTAATTCTTTAAGACCATGCAACAACTAACTAAATTAACAACGTGAGATTAAGTCTCGCATTTAAATCGAGGGGTACGTTCCCCACGTACGTTTGATGAGAAAGAAGAAAGTCTTCAAACAATTGTACGTACTACCATTTAAATATTCAGGCTTGCTAGGTCTCTTTAATTTTGGTAGAGAATTTATGATCCAAAGTCAATTTATTGCATATGTATGTACAACTTTCATAACAATGGCCTTAGAGATGTGATACAACCGTACTCCAAATAACCTACATGCATGCATGCATGTTATTCTTTGCTTTTGCAATTATTATTGTCCTCTACTTACATTGCATAGGGTAGACACAAGGGTGGTCCTATTGTATGACGAAAACAAGAATTTTATGTATAGATACAGAAATGCATCATTGATTTTGATCGATCGTAGTTTGAGTTTTAAATTTTATTTTTTATATTTTTAAAATTTAGGTGAAAAACTAACAGTTCATTAAAGACATTCGTTATTTAATTATCTTTATTCTTATTATAATATAGTGAAGAAATATCGGTTAAGGTACAGTTTAAATTTTATTAGTTATTGTGTCGAATAAAATGATTGTTACATATAATAAGAAAAATAGGTGACGAATTCAGATAGTATAATGAAGTGAAAATGCAAATCAATACACAGCAAAGGCAATATACGAAATTACTGCTCATAGTGATATGATGCCCCTTAGTAATATTATGCATGCAATACTCTCTTATGCCACATATTTTTTCAATAAATTTACTTAGTGTTGACAGCAGCATACCGAATCCCTGGAACATCTGGGCTACCTAGTGTGTTGATGTCATATTTCTTAACGAAAGAGACCACCTAAAGCTTATCCAATGCTGCGTGAAGGTCATCTTCCAGACCCAAACCCTTTGGAAAAATGCAAACCGAGAAAAAAAATCAGGCCATAAGGACATGAGCAGGAACGTGTAATATTTTGTCAATGATACTTACAAATTCATGAGAGTCTCGAGTTGTGTTGCGGTGATTCGGTCAAGCGTTCAACGTCGGGAGTGGTCAAGACAATACGTAAAGGCCTGTCCTCTCCAGGTGAGTTCCAAGGGTACACGAGACCTAATTAAAAAGAATAGACATTTCAAGAATAATGTGATTATACCGGAAAATGATAACAACTATGTAAGATATATAATATCAGAATCACAGTGGATATATACTTGAATTCAACGTCTCTCATTTCACCACAACAAGAACAACGAAGGAACCAATCAAAGACTGAATTTTTTTACTTTTTGCTCTGATTTCCACAAATACTCAGACAGTATTTATTTTGGGTTGGTGTCAACCGTAGCTGACCAACAACCCAAGCAGTATGTACCTGGAATGTAAAAGACTTGTGAGTAAAGCAGTGTTATTTTTGGGTGTAATGTGAGAAAGTATTACCTGAATCTTACCGTGCTAAGTGTAGCGGCTGCTGTTGGTACATCAATTGTGAGGTCTGCAGTATGAGGTGGCAACAATTGATCAATTTGTTTTTATGCCTCGTTACGCAGCATCTGTGTGATCTCAGTTTTGTTGTTAAAACATGTATATTATGAAGAAATAAGAAAGTGCACAAAGTCGTAAGTAAAGATATTAAAACATGTATATTATGAAGAAATAAGAAAGTGCACAAGAAGCTGTGTTTTTTTTTACCATTCCTTGAGTGAAGGATTGTCACTTAACGGAGAATCGATCATGATGTAAGAGAACATTCTACTGGCCAATGAAAGCCCTACATATACAACAACAAATGGAGGATAAAATAATTTGAAGTACTTAAATTCTGCATTTTTTTAAATTTAATCTGAAATACGCGAGACAAATACCATGGAATGTTGTTGCTTTTACATTGATTGCAATGATGACAGGTGCATTACCAATGGTGTTTGCTATGATATTCCCTTCCACGTCTCCAAACGAATTCCAGAGTGTTAGAATGACTGGAACCTTGCTACAAAAAGGCCAACTGAAATGTATTATGAAGGAGTTCCAAACAGAACGGTAAAAAATAAACCTGCACGCACCTTTCATCTATCAGTACGATCTCTCACTTGCTTGTGTCAACTGTAACTTGTTTTCTTGGAAAAGCATGTATAGCCAGTCCCCTTGACATCTGTGGAAAATTCATGTTACATAGTTGTGAAAGTTTACCGTAAAAATAAAGAATCAGATAAGGAGAGCAAATTACTGAATACAACATCTTTATCAGCATGCTGGACGAAGTTGTTGAATGCGCACACTTCGTATGAGAATGGCAGGTGCTGTTGAAATAGTGTCCTAAACCCAATCGGGTTGGACCGGATCCGACCGGGTCAGATCATTTCTACTATTTCTTTATGTTTATACATATATTATATTACTTTTATGTTGTCATATATATGCTATTTTAAAGAACCAATTATGAATTGTTATATGATAACGTCCTTGGTATTAAACTGTGATAGAGAAACCATGATAGTCGATTATGGTTGATGAGATCTCTAATCACTTTAATAAGTTTGATACTTAAATGTCTCTAGTCGATGTACTATTAAGCAGGACATTGATAAGACAAACAAAGCTAGCACGTATTAGATGTCTTCTGCTTTAGGGCATGGATAGATCTCGCTTCATCGAAGTGTAGTGACACTTGGGTATGACGTGGGCGTGTATTAGAATGCGACGTTAGATCGACCCACTTTCATTAAGTGTCACGCTATGTGGCGCTTGTGTAACTATCCTCAGGACCGAGTCTACATGGAATCACGGTGTGGATTGTCATGATTTGACACTATTGAGGTTTCCCCAGCCACGGGGCGATCATGCGAAGTAGTGATTGGGTGTGATATTTGAAGCATGTAGAGTATACATGTTTGGTCGAAATGCGGGAATCGCGCACCTATCGGTTGGGGTGAATATCCGAAAGGCCTTTCTTATAAGGAATATCTTACTCTCGCGAATCTTTTTGCAAAGTGGAAGTAAATGAGTTACTTTGAGAGAGCATGATATCCAGATTATAAGATACGGTCGTTAATGTTTGAAACTCGACGTACGACCGTATGTATATTATTACAGCGATAGGATTGTAATTTACACGGTAATTGTTTCACATGAAAGGTAGTAGTCATTGCATTTGACTCTTCCGATGATTGGGGGTCACGGTGTGTTGCTTGACGCTATCCCGTGATGGTTAGGTATGAAGGGCATTTTCATAATTTGTACTTTGTGTCTACGGCCAACATATTCGGAAGTCTATCGGGTCACACACATAAGAACATCTAGCCGGATTAAAATGTGGTTATAGATGATAACCAAATAAGGAAAGTTTATCTCGAGACTATAAAGGTTATAGTGGTAAACTAATATGGTGGTATTTATTTATTATGAATAAATATAATACAAGATATTAATTATGTTGATTAATTAAATATACACATAATGTATGTGTGTCGAAATTAATTGTGTATAATGATACACATGGGTTTTACAAATTAATTAATCATAGTATTATATTAATTAAAGAAAATCTCAATTCCCAAATTAGTGGGAGAAAGGGACGCCTATTGAGAGTGTATAGGATACATTTGAATTATGTAATTTAATTAATAAGATTACCATAATATTAATATTAGATATTAATTGATTTTTAGAAAAATAGATTTATGGTAATAAGATAAATATATATTCAATATGAGATATTGTCAATATATCTCGGAAATATGTTTAATATAAGATATTGAATATTAATGAGATAAATCGATCAAATATATTTTCCTTATTTTACTAGTAAAATGTTTTCTTCCTCTCCACTCCTATGGGGCGCCACTTTTACCTATAAATAGGAAGTGGGTGTCAAGCTCTTTTGTACACCATAATTCCAAGAGCTAATAGTGTTAGTAATACCATCTGCAACGGAAGCGATTTTATGGATCTAGATCTATAATATATACGTAATAAAACAACTAGATCTATATCTACAAGGGGTTGTAGAAGACATACCTATTGGATCTCTAAATCCAATTCGAAGAACCGCAACAAGAAGATTGAATGATGATGTGAAGAGCACCACGATCTTCCGTGACGTGTGATCCAAGCAACTCCCGGTGGAAGGAAATTCTCGCCTCGAATCCTTCCGATATGCTACCCGGAAAATCTCCAAGATTCTCCCATTAACTCCCTTGGGCGAAAATTTCTTCCTCCTCTCTAAGAGGTGGAACTCAAAATATTGTGTGTGTTAAGGCAGGAGAACTCTCTTTATATGAGAGAGTAATCTCTTGTCCTCCAAGGATTAAATAATTAAGAGATAATTATTACATTAACCCTTTTTCCAAATAAAAGATAAATAAAATAATTATCCCAAACAAATTAGGATAAATCATATTATTATCTAATATTCCATGATTTATCATTTAACAAATAAAAGATAAACCACACATTAAATAATTATCCAAGAAAACTAATTTCTTAATAATTAAATAATATAAATTGCATGCGCACCTTTCTTTAAAATTAAGGTCACGCACCTTTTCAATATATTTGACCAAAAATTAGGTCAACACACCAATTCTAGTAAGTCAATTAAAAATGTCTTTTCCGTGTATTTAATTATTTAGCCCAACTAATTTAATAGTCCACTAAACAATTAATTCACATATCGCTTTTAATAAAGTCCAACAAGAACTAAATTAATATTATTGTGATTCAACGTCCGAGAATATTTATGCTATATTAGGAAGCACGTCGGGACCATGGACTAATAATCGTGGCTCGATAAATCAAATAAATAATTATCTTACGAACGTAATAATTATATTCGATAAATCAATCACATGAATATGCCACCATAATCCCGTGATCGCACTCCTCCGATTATAAGATTATATTTATCTCCTCACGAGAATAATAATAAGCGTCCATTGATATAATCATTACATATGGATTAATCCTCCATAGATCGCTCATTCTAAATCGGAAATTTCCGTTAACCCCTTTTAGAACCTCTTATCCTTATTTACCATTAACTCCCTAGTGATCAATTAGTGCACATAATCGACTAGTAGCTAATTAGTCAAATGTGAACTCCGGGATCGATCATTTTCTTAGGGCTAACAAATAAAGAGAATCTGTTCATCTACTTCCATAAATGGAAGGAATGGATTCCGTGATCGTGATAACACGGACTACTCACTCAATCCAAAGACAATGCCAAGATGGGGTAATTCGGACCACGACTCGGTGTAATCCTTAACCGTCAAGTCAAACCTCATACCGATTCAAGCGGTTGATCGTGATCACCTCGAGATTAAGATATATCCATAAATATGATCATCCATTGATTCGATAAGACTTTCGACACGGAATTATATCGTGAACTCTAATCAAATCGGTCCAATACTATATGATATATCTATCATATATAAATGCCCCATTAGGTTCTCTTAACCGAAAGTCCGGATAAGACAATCACACCTATATTGTGTTCGGGCACATTAATAGCACGTTAAAGGAGAGACCCGATACTCTCGATTAACTTCACTACGGGCTAATTGTATTTTAAGTACATATTCACTAACTCAATCCTCCCGTGTATATACCATACACCGAGTTAAGTGATTACATAAACGATATACTTAGGTTTTTTCGTAGTGTAAATACCATTGTCACATCGGTGAATATGAGAATAATAAATATGAATAATAACATCATTTCATTTATTAAATAAAACAATTACAAAATTGTCTTTCGGTATTACACCTAACAATCTCCCACTTGCACGAAAGCATGTGATTAATTGTTTTAGAGCACACCCTATTATTTAAAACTACAAAGAAACTACATCTCCCACTTGCTCTAAAGCAATGGATACTCATCCCGTATTTTAGTACCCACAAAACTTATCATAACCATTTCAGATTCCAAAGTACACTCCGAGTATGCCGTCGTAGGATAGGTCGGTGACTGGGGAGCACCTATATCTCGAATGTCATGGGTCTTAATGATCGGTCAGTTGTCGGCTCGAGGCGATCCGTAGAATCAAACGTCGCCGGTCCATCTAATCATGTGGTACTTTCCCAATATGCTCTTGAACTCAAGTGATTTCGAAATCCTTATAAGCTACCCTTCATCGCTTGCACAATGATGTGGTATCGGCTTTCCAAATCTAGAATCACTCCCAGATATGAAAAGGAAATCCTTAAGCTATATCGCCTCTCTAGCTACTACAAAAGCCGCTAATCACCCAACTAGTTAAAGTCGAGTTGGCGTTCTTTGGATTCTTCCAGGCAATAGCTTCAACACAAGAGTAAACATCGAGACCGAGATCGACTTAACGATCATCCTTAATCGACACAAAGTCGAACTAAAGTGTATTCTCACATATCCAAGTTCACAATTGAATATGCCCGCATATTATTCCTCGCTCTCTCAAGATACTAAAGGACATGCTAAACTTGCTTTGTTAATCGCCGAATGTAAGATTCGATCAAAATTGACGTTCAACAACCTCGACCATCTCTTGTCACAAAGAGAATCCATCCCATTTCTCTTTATCCGAAGATTTAGAGAGTCATTCCCGAGGCATAGGTAGAACTTCCTCGTTGAATGTTGCATACACAGATGCATCATCTTAACCAATAAGATGGATGGGAAACCAAATGGATCGATTCTAATGAATTCGAACGAGTCAAACTCAGTAGAATGTTGTCCAAATCTCTCATTACAGTAGAATTGTGGCATTGTCGATTTCGACTTGGATAACACACCCATGTTGATTCCAATCTGTGCGTGTTATCCTTCACAAACACTAATATATATGTATATATTCACTACTTGTACTAAAAAAATTGATATCCAGATTTCAAAAGACTTATCAATATTCTCGTCAAATCCATATATTATAGAAATATATGACTTCCAATGACCAAGAGGTTTGCTTTTATCCACAAAGGACATAAGCCTTGACGGTCATCCCGTCATAAGTTCATAAGGCAATACCTTCTGTTCGAATGAATCCAGATTCCGTTTGTTTGGCAAGAAAATCTCAGGAAATCACCCCTATTTTCTCGCTTTTGAACGAAATCATGCAATACTAAGTGGTAAGAGAGTCCAACGCCCGATTAACTCTCTACTTCAGTGGAATTTCCTAGACCACTCAAGCTTTGCTCTGAAAGATAAACTTTCGATTCATTCTACTCTCTTCCATGTAGATCCAATTACTCTCACCTGGCCTCGAGACGCCAGGTGGTTCTACAAGAGTATGAACAGTAACCCGAGCATCGAACTCCATTCATGTGGTTATGGCTATTAAACCAACCTCTATTATCGTAATCCTATAACGCTTCACAAAAGAGCCATAGGTCATCAATCGATCCTCGACTACAAAGTCGCAGAATCAGAATGGGTAATGGATAAACCATACTCCCAATACTTACTGGATGGATCGAAATTCTGATCTAGTTTAGTAGTATTTAGTGTTATCACCAACAACCGATGTTGGATGTGGTCTGATTTTAATCAGTTAGTAACTACCTTGAGTAAACGTACTTCAAGGTTCAAGGTTTTACTGTTCATGGATTCTATCAGAAAGGATGCAACAGTATAACTGTCCCTTCCCGATGTCAAGAATCTGATAACGAACCTTTTTCTCAATGCTACAAGATATATAACGATTGGTCACTGACCGAACGTGTACGCGAAATTCCCAGTCAAACCATCAAGCATCATGTGCTAAATGCTTATATTGACGGAATTTGGGTGAACCGAATCCACTCATTATCCGTTAATTCCAAAGCACATTCTAGGTAGACTTCTCGGTTCTACACTTCAATGTAAACCGTTATTTTACTTCCAATATCTTTATTGAGTTAAGCAAAGGTATTGTGGCACATCTACAACTATGTAAAGGCAATTCAGTGGTTTCTTCCTTAGTGAAAGCATTTCACTATGAGGCAGACCGAGCATCAGTCCCTAGGACTATGTGATGGCCCATTTCTGAGTATAGAATACTCCATCTCCGACAAAATCAGAGACACCTTTGAATATTTTGGATAAACTTACCGGAGTGTTTGAGTAGTTGTCAGACTAGAAGTCACTACTCATAAGCCCCTACTAGCTTGTATCTTTCATCAAACCCGAAGGTCGTCATGAACAAGCTATGTTACTTCTTTATAACCATTATCCTTTCCCGATTGAAAGGAAAATTAGTCATTGAACCTTTAAGACAATCTAACCAGATCGGGAGAAAGGAATCACCTCGAACCAGTCTTCGTGTCTTGTCTTTTAGGGACTATGCACTAACCGTGGAATATGAAGAAGTGTTTATCTAAATATAGAAACCAATTGCTTTTAATAGTTCTTAAGATGTGTTTTATATACTTATTTCAGTTAGCTTGTAAGTGGTTTTGACTTTATCAAACAAAAGTCCGAGTCTTGGATTCAGATTACAAATGGTATATTCACTTCCTATACGACAAACAAATTATCGAATAGAAGGTAAATCCATTCGCTCCAACGAATTTTAAACCGAAAATAAATTTTCCACGATATCCAAGGATTGAATCCGAGATTCATTTCTTATATCACTCCCACTATTTATAGCTAAAATTACCGCCCGTTGTCTAGTCTATTAATCGTTAATGCATAACTATCTTGTTCTTCCAAAGAACATAGTCTACTTAGAAAATCACCAAGGATTCATAGGTTGGTGATCCAAATCACTATCCTTATCCTATGGTTTTCGGTTTATTAATTTTCGGTTTAGCCTTAAAATCAACTCGATTTTAGATGACTAACACTCTTAGACATACTCTCCCATTCTTGACTTTCCGTAAATGGAAACAGATTTTGAACTAGCAGATTCGTGTGAGTAGACACTACTCTTGAACCGTGGGATGTCTATTTTTGAGTGTTACTTGTCCGACTTGTCGGATTTTCTAATATACTAGAAAACAACAAATCATAACATTAAAGCTCCCACTAGTTTATCGGTTCCAAATACCGCCTAACCAAAGAATGCTTCATTTTATGATTTTCCAATTTTTCAATTTGAAAATCTCTCGTAAACACTTACACGATTCTAATGTTTTAAAAATACAAATCATAAAACTCCCACTAGTTCATCGATTCCAAATATCGCCTAACTAGCAATAGATTCATGATTTTCCGATTTTTCAATTAGAACGGTTACGCGTGTGTAATCACTACACACCTAAAATTCACTAAGAATTTCAAAGTCCAAATCACCTTTGATCAAACTAAGTTTGTCTTCCGCTTGACACGAATGACACTAGTGACATGCCTATATGTCACTGGTTTTAAAAGGTTTAAGAGAAAATATCTCTTTTGAAAAATAATTTGCATTATCGATTAACTAGTTCAACGCCCTAGTTACTTTCCACTTTTTAACGAAGTCAATACTAGTCAATTATAAATTTTAAGCAATTTAGTAAGGATATAATGTCAGTAAATAAAATGACATATATTAATTCAAGTTTAACACTACTATATTTATTTTAGGAATTGTAAACTAAAATTAAGTCTACTCTACCATTCCAAGGTTTTAACCTCGCATCTCAAAGCGCGCCGTAGGGTAGGTCAAAGAGATGACGGTTAAATTGAGACAATCTCATCAATGAATAACTTGTGAGAATCGAACATCCCACGAGAATCGAACATCCCTTTATTCATTGACTACCTTCCTTTTAGCCTAGGTATTATCAAGAATACCCTTGATGAGTGTGACCTACTATATCGGATCTCTGTGTACGCCCGAAAGGTGTGCCGTCGTAGGATAGGTCGGTGACCCGACGAGTACCGTAAATCCTATCCTTTCGGAGACCAAGCCATGAATGTTGATAGGGGTGAACACCATCCGTAGGGGACGAAATCAAAGCGCCGCGAGGCGCCACCCTTCTCTCACTTACTTGTATCTATAGAGAGGCCGGGGTTGGCCGCCGCCCCCGCTCCCACTCAATAATTTGGAAGTCTTTGGTGGGTTAACTAACCACGCCTTTTGATGTTAACATAAAAGCACATCAAATTAAGGATTCGAATGGTGTCGGTAACGTAGTGCAAGCCTACCCGCCCTATTCGTTGGAACATATGTGACGATCGGACGAAGTCGGGTCAAGAGAGCCCTATTGAGATTAGAAGGAATCACCCCTCCGCCTCGGTTTGGCTTAGTCTTGCCGACCCCGTGCATACATCACACTAGAGGGTTAAGTCGCTCGAGCGAAGCTCAATTGACCACCCAACCTATAAGCGAACCGCTTTTATCCAAGATTTGTTGTTCTTTTACCATCATTCAATCTCGTAGAGACACTACGAATCGAAAACGTGATCTCGCTTGAGCTTTAAAGCGGTTCACGAGAACACACACCAAAGGCTAACGATTTCATAACCCGTCCTCGGATCTTTAATTAGTTACTAAATTTATTAATTACCACGATTAATTAAATTTCAACTAATTACACGAGTTTGTATACATGCCTATTTTAATTACCAAAATTAAAATGCTACATGTATGCATGGAGTGGATTTATGATATGATGCATGTCATGGCAATTCCGATTTTATATCTATTTTATGATCAAACACATAAAAATAAAATTGCGGAAAATTTAAACACCGAGATGGATTGTTTGTACTTCGTATCTAATCTATTCTAGGAAAAATAAATTACAATCTTGTTGTCTTGAGTCTTGATCTTGAATCTTGAACTCGAACCGCCGGATCACGATCCACTTAACACCCGAGAGGAGAAAAGGTCTTTTAATTAAATAAATCCAATTTATTATAATTAATCATATATATATTTTATTATATGCGCTCACGTACCAAAAAAATATTTTCCAAAATTAAATTTTTTTTTTTCTGCCATACGGCAGTAATTGAGATGGAAATTAGGTTTACCAAAATTATCATGCAGCCGCATGCATGTAGAACCCTAGCCGCATGCATTTAATTATAAACAGGACTTTATAGCGACGCTTTTAAATGCGCCGCAGAAAGTCCTATAGCGCTTTTAATAAAATTTTATCCGCTTCTCCTCGTTCATACCTTGCAGCTTTTCGTCTTGATCTTCAATTTTCCAGCCCGGATATTCAAAATTACAATAAAAGATGCTACTTTTACAAATAAATTTGAAAATTGACATAAAATAAATACAATTCCTACGCTCAATTGTTGCTAAACAAAGGAGCTACAATAGATCTAACGAGTAAACAAAGACAACCCCAATCCATCTCTTCAACCAAGACATTCATAACATAAAAATTAATCATGCATGCGTCGGCCCTTTTAAAAAAATTGGGACAAAAATCTACATGTTTTACCACTCCTGATCTAATATTTTATACGTATAAATATAGATCACCCTTGGCGATCGATACCACTTTTAGTAATACCATCCGCAACGGAAGCGATTTTATGGATCTAGATCTATAATATATACGTAATAAAACAACTAGATCTATATCTACAAGGGTTGAAGATATACCTATTGGATCTCTAAATCCAATTCAAGAACGCAACAAGAAGATTGAACAATGTTGTGAAGAGCACCACGATCTTCCGTGACGTGTGATCCAAGCAACTCCGGTGGAAGGAAAATTCGCCTCTAATCCTTCCGATATGCTACCCGGAAAATCTCCAAGATTCTCCCTTAACTCCCTTGGTCGAAAATTTCTTCCTCCTCTCTAAGAGGTGGAACTCAAAATATTGTGTGTGTTAAGGCGGAGAGAACTCTCTTTATATATGAGAGTAATCCTTGTCCTCCAAGGATTAAATAATTAAGAGATAATTATTACAATAACCCTTTTTCCAAATAAAAGATAAATAAAATAATTATCCCAAACAAATTAGGATAAATCATATTATTATCTAATATTCCATGATTTATCATTTAACAAATAAAAGATAAATCACACATTAAATAATTATCCAAGAAAACTAATTTCTTAATAATTAAATAATATAAATTGCATGCGCACCTTTCTTTAAAATTAAGGTCACGCACCTTTTCAATATATTTGACCAAAAATTAGGTCAACACACCAATTCTACTTGAAATTAACTTAAAATGTCTTTTCCAGTGTATTTAATTATTTAGCCCAACTAATTTAATAGTCCACTAAACAATTAATTCACATATCGTTTTAATAAAGTCCAACAAGAACTAAATTAATATTATTAGGATTCGACGTCCGAGAATAGCTATGCTTATATTAGTGAGGCACGTCGGGACCATGGACTAATAATCGCTCCGATAAATCAAATAAATAATTATCTTACTTAACATAATAATTATATTCGATAAATCAATCACAGAATATGCCACCATAATCCCGTGATCGCACTCCTCCGATTATAAGATTATATTTATCTCCTCACGAGAATAATAATAAGCGTCCATTGATATAATCATTACATATGGATTAATCCTCCATAGACTGTTCATTCTAAATCGGGAAATTTCCGTTAACCCTTTTTAGAACCTCTTATCCTTATTTACCATTAACCTCCTAGTGATCAATTAGTGCACATAACTAACTAGTAGCTAATTAGTCAAATGTGAACTCCCGGGATCGATCATTTTCTTAGGGCTAACAAATAAGGGAACTGTTCTATCTACTTCCATAAATGGAAGGAATGGATTCCGTATTCCGTGATAACACGCAGGACTACTCACTCAATGCGATACAATGCCAAGATGGGGTAATTCGGACCATTGACTCGGTGTAATCCTTAACCGCGTCAAGTCAAACCTCATCGATTCAAGCAGGTTGATCGTGATCACCTCAGATTAAGATATATCCATAAATATGATCATCCATTGATTCGATAAGACTTCTCGATTACGGAATTATATCGTGAACTCTAATCAAATCGGTCCAAATTCTATATGATATATCTATCATATATAAATGCCCCATTAGGTTCTCTTAACCGAAATTCGGATAAGACAATCACACCTATTGTGTTCTTAGGCGCATTAATAGCATGTTAAAGGAGAGACCCGATACTCTCGATTAACTTCACTACGGGCTAATTGTATTTTAAGTACATCTTCACTAACTCAATCCTCCCGTGTATATACCATACACTGAGTTAAGTGATTACATAAACGATATACTTAGGGTTTTCTGTAGTGTAAATACTATTGTCACATCGGTGAATATGAGAATAATAAATATGAATAATAACATTATTTCATTTATTAAATAAAACAATTACAAAATTGTCTTTCGGGCATTACACCTAACAAATAGTTCTTGTGAAAAATAGAGAGCTTCTTAGAGAGGGTTTTGAGAGAGAGAAAAAGTCGGTCTAGCAGCCGAGTTTTTCTGGTAGCAATCTATGATGGGATTCCGGCGGGCTGTTCGTGTGGATCACCGGTAGAGGCCGAACACTTGGGCGGCTCTGTGCAGAACTACTCTCCTTAGACGGTCAAAGCGTCGATCTTTTAGATCAAGCAAGGTAACCACCGTGTTGAGCTTATTTGTTTATTGCTTAAACGAAGTTGATCTTGGGTAAAAGGAAATCAAAATTTTGAATTCCGCTGCGTTCCCGTGTAGATTTCCTAACAAGTGCTTGCATTGCAGGTTCGTCAATCAGTTCCACCGGTATGTCATTGCTGATAACCCATGAAAAAGGATATGGTCCCACTTTGAAGAAAGAGTAAGCAGGAGTCAAAGCATCATTTGAAATCATGTAACGCTTGAAAGGCTGCAAAGATGTTGAGAAGTAGCGGATGTTGTTTTCATAAACAATTCCAGAGACTTTGGTTCCCTATAAATCCAAAACACATAAATGCAGCAATGTTTGAAGATTTACATGCATCAATCTACAAACAGTAGTAAATGTAGGTTATTTTACATGAAAGACAAGAACAAGTATGTGCAAGAACCTACACGTTCATCAACTAGCAAGTACCGCTTGTACGTTTTGGGTTGTCCACTGCACTTGCCAGAGCTTGTGTCAGACATGTGACTCTTTACGACCTGAACTACGACTGTCCACAGCCTTGAGTTTCGATCAATTTCAGAAACATAGGACAATTTTCTCTTAAACACCAATGCCATTGTTGTTGTTGACATAAATGTAAGAGTTTAGTTATTTTCATGAATAAACAGAACAACACGAAAGTAAGAAAAGATAAGTAAACCATTGATATATATGTAAAAGGCAAACAAATGAAGATAAAAAATAGGTAAAGTTCAGTTACATTACGTACCTTGAAGCAGTAATAATTTTTCTCTACAGATTTTATAAGCCGAGTAAAGAGATGAATCAAAACACATGAAGCAGAAGTAAGGTTATAATGCCTTATAATTTTTAGTTATCCAAGACTTCCTTGTATACAATATTTTTAGTCATGTCTGTCTGATCAACATCAGTGAATCCTTTCCTTACAAGCACCTTGACAAACGACGATGATCTTGCACGCGATAAAGCGACATAAAGTTGGCCGTGTGAGAATACAGGCTCATTGTGGTAGATACCAACAACATCTAATGTTTGGCCCTATGCCTTGTTTATAGTCATAACAAAGCACAAACGTATAGGAAATTGAATATGCTTGTACAGTACCGGATAACAGTCGTCATTTACTTGTTTTCCATAAAACTCTCCTAAAGCAATTTCAGCCTGTATGACGTTTCTTTTGAGAGTTTTACATAACAAACGGGTGCCGTTGCAAAGCCCCTCAAATGGATCTAAATTTATGAGTAATATGATGGGAGCATTTTCCTTAAGAAGCAGTCTATGTGGTGGCAAACCATTAGGTGAAAGATTATTCAATATATCTATGTATTGGCCTCGTAAGTCAGGGTTGATAGTCTCGTCGTAACTTTGATATTCGGTTTCTATGCCAGGAAAGTTACTTATCATCATGTTGTTAATTTCGTCTACAAACTCATTTTTAGTAGTTAAAATTGAGTTGTTCAGTGGATATAAAACACATGTGTGTGTATCAGGTGAAGGATAGATTGATGCAATCAGTTTAAGAAGGTCAGACTCTTCATCATTTGTACTTGGAATAATGCATGCAACAAGCAATTTAACCAAACCACTATCTTCTGTATTTTATATACCTTCTCCTATTGACATCAGGAATGATGTGAAACTTCGATCTGTTTTGGCTCTCATATTTTCAGTGAGATGAAGTTTGGTTATGTTGGCCCACAAAGGTGAATTAATCAAACACGCGATTAAGTGTTTTGATTTAGTACCCTCAGTAACGATCGGTAAAGTCTCGCTAAAATCACCACCCAAGACAACTACCTTACCACCAAAAATTTCTTGATTGTTCATTAAGTCTTGTAATAAATCATTTAAAGACTCAAGTGCTGATTTTTTTTGCCATAGGGGTTTCATCCCAAATTATGAGTTTGCTTTCTTTTATTAGATGTCCTAGTACAGATTTGTTTACTTACTCTACAGGTTGAGAACTCGGTTGTATCAAGTGGGATCTTGAACCGTGAATTAGCAGTTCTACCACATGGTAGAATTGAAGTTGCAATTCCAAATGTTTCAGTTGCTAATGCAAAGTAACCCTTTGACCTTATCTCCGCAAGTAAAACCCTATATAAAAATGTCTTTCCAGTACCACCAGGGCCATCAACAAAGAAGGCACCTGGCTTGCTAGCGTATATTGTATCTGTAATTATCGTGAAAAGTTCTTTCTGTTTTGAATTAAGCATGTGTTTGAGCGACAAATCTGCAACAGACACAATTATATTAGCTTATGTTCTTATCTCTTTACCTAGGTCCTCGTATGGATCATGTTGCTGATCTGAAGGCAAAGTAAAATATGTTTCTAAGCTTTTTCCCATTGAACGTAGGAAAGAATTAATTTGACGGAGGGTAGCATTCCTAATTTCCGATGCAAGCAAATTTTGATCTCTACAAAAGTCCTCAGACATAGTACTTTCAAATTTTAAGTACAGTTTTTATGGGTCATTCGAAGTAGAGTAAACTAAGATACTTGCAAATAATCGTCTCAGTTCATATGGCATTTGGAACACAACAGCTTCTTGTAAACATAATTCCTGACCGTTATCATCTTGTAATAAACCGTGAAGCATGGCAGCCTCACGGAAGCTATTAGCAAGTGTACCGTTGAACTCTCTTAGGCTCTCATAATAAGTAGGACAACGTATAGTGGACAACAACATTTTAAGGTAAAACCTTTCACCCTCAATAGGGTGTACAGTTACAATCCTTCCAATTGTTTCTCCCCTATTTCTGCCATTTTTTATTGCCTGGAATCCATACAAAGTATGTAGGGAATTCTGGATATGTACATTTCAGTTTCAGTTTCACTAGTTTCATTCGTTGAAAAAAACTCAGTTAGTATGGTTTTCACCTGCAGTGGATCATGTATTAGATTTTCTAGATTTTCGTTGTTTGTAAATGTCATTGGCTGGTAATTTTCTAGGTGTAGAGGTAAAGCAATAACAGGAGGCTTCATCTCACTCATTGGAAATCTGTAAATTCTCCACATGGCTTCATGTGGTGATATCCAACGAGCCGAGACAAAGTTGCTTATCTCATCGACAACAGGTGGTTCTTCAGAAGTGTTAGACAGCTGGAAAAGTATTCTATCACTGCCTTTACATATGTATTTGTATATATACTCTACTGCATTTATAGAAGTACATATCTCTACATTTATATGGCAGTCAAGTAAAGCAACTAAGTAAGACGAATGAGGCACAACCCATCTGTTGTCCAGCCATGCCCCACGTACCATTACTCTCTTACCATCGTTTCTGCGACGGTATTTTGGGTAAGAATCATATGTCGTTGTTTCAGCACAAAATTCTCTAGGGTAGAGGTTTTTACAGGTGTTGTTCTTAAGCATGCAAACATTTGTTGGGTTTAGTTTGCCACAAGGACATGTAACATATGCTTTACCACAGCTTTATATAGAGCAGGATTCAAGCTTGCATCAGGAAGTTCAACAGAGACTATTTTATCATATTCATGAGGGCTATGTAGCTTATAAGGTTTTTTTAAGATGAGTAAGAAATGTGCATAAGGGAGGCCACGCTTCTGGTACTCAATCACATATGTGTATGCAGACACTTCGCCAAATATTTGCTTTTAAAAAGCTCAATCTTAAGCTCTTCAACCTTGGCATGAAATACTCTGGCTGCTAAATCTGGTCCATCTTAGGCTATTTCTGTAGAGAGTAATTGTTCTTTTATTTCAGTCCAATTAGGATTGCATGTCATTGTAAGGAATATATCAAGTTTCCCAAATTTTTGAACCAGTGTCATTGCGTCTACATATTTCTTCCGCATATGACGAGGACCTCCAATGAAACTTCCCGGTAAACAATTCGTTGACCTATGTTTGATGGTTCATTTTCACCACTTCCGACAGCATCTACAATTCCTTGCAAGAATTCTGTCTACATTCATCCTACTTTGCCTTCGCCCTAAAAAAGTCCAACCTTTGTGTCTCTAGCTTCACATACATATCCACACAATACTGTTGGAAGTGCCTACCGTAACGGAGTATGTGTGATTCATCGTCATTCCTTATCTAGAATTTATATGAATAATACTCTCGTAGCGACACAAAGGAAGAATCTTCGCTAAACGAAGCAGCAGTTGTAAGCAGAATAAGATGATTCAGATATGTGAAGCAGAATATTATATCAAAGGTGTATTGACATAAGATTACCTTGTTCTTCTGACCTAAGGATATGTTCCACATCTGAGAAAAGATTTGAAGAGATAATGCTTAAGTTTTTTTCAGTGGAGAAATCATTTTTTTTCTTCTTAACCCCATTCTTAGGGATTCCTTGATGCCAACCAGGATCCCCATAAGGAAACATTAAAGGATATTGAAGTGGATCATAGCATTCAAAGTAATATTGGATTGTTTTAGACTCCCCGCTATGCTTATAGACCCTTATATCTCTATGGCCCACATCACCAGATGTTTCATCAGCCTCTAATAACACAACAACCTGTGAAACAGTAGGCTTGTTGTATGTCTTACTATTGACTGCAGGGTTATGTTTCAAGATAATCTGGTGGTTATCCAGACATGGAATGGTAGACAAGTTACGAAAGAAGCGAGCATAAGGGTTAACGTCTAGTATGCGAATTAAGACTTGTAAGATCTGTTGATCTAAGTCTGAACATACGGACATTCTTGTTGTAAGCTCGTAATCAGTATCATGGTAGTAGAATTGCAGGTTCTTAGGTACGTCTTTGCTTGGTTCTAAATCATTTATCCAATGGTAAACTTGCCCCTGAACCCTAAACGTATATACACCATTGTTTCTTTTTGCAAGTTTCTTGTCATATTTTATACCAAGGGAAGTGAAAGCCAAATGATTGTTGTATGCACGAATCATGACCTTGAAGCTCCTCGGTTCACTCGCAGATGGACTAAGAAGCAAATCTCATAGACGAACGAACCAAGTATAGCACTCGAACAAGAGTCACATCACCGTCGAACAACAAAGATTTGTTGTTTCATGGGAGAACTTCTTTGCACACAAAGTTGTTGACAATCGATATACTATATAAGATGCTAGGCGTTTGAGATATGGAAGCAAGGCATTCCTACCGGTAGGGATTTTTTTTTTTTAAAGGGTTTTTGTATTATGTTTTTAGATTTGAAAGTAAGGGAATGTGTGTCCGAACAAGGGAGTGTCTTCCTGGCTATGCTCTAAATAGCCATGAAGCACAATGCACAATCAGATTTAAGTGGCCTTGTATACGCTTTGCTTTATTACGCTGAAGCGAAGGATAAGAAGAGACTGTGACTCGAGAATGAGTGAGTACAGTGGGTACAGAACTGAAATTAATTTCAGACAACAATTCCTTGTCTTGTAGCCTCAGAGGCATTATGCTTGAGGTACTTACTGAAATGGAACGTTTACTCGATAGCCCAGACGTGGCAAATGAACGGATATTTATTTTTGTTTTCAGTTTTTTAGGACTGGAAGCACAGTACTTGGTTTTGTCTTTAAGTTCCACGCCTTAGCTTCTTATGCATGTATCGAAGAACAGCAAGAGCCAGTACTCATAATGAGTAAGCGCGGTAGGCACAGAAGTGAAGCAAGTTTCAGGCAAAAATTGTTTGTCTCGTAGCCCCATACGCATTATGTCAGAGGAACACCCAAGTGCCACTGATTCGCTGAAAGCATGCTTAGGGACTTCTATAGATTTGGACGACGATGGCAAAGCATGACCGCAACTAGCGATTCGATGGAATTGTAGATCGAACATGCCGCCATCTGTAGTCCGAAAGGCAGACATGGCATTACTTTGGCTAGAAAACCTAGGAAGGGCAAATAAAGGGCTGGCCTTTGACCTGCCTTTAGGTCTCATTAGGTTGATGAAAATCTGGAAAAAAAACCCTACTGAACTAAAAAGGACCTGGAGCAGACACAACACCAAGAGCAAAACAAGAAAAGTAAGAAAAGAACGAGAGCACCAACCAGTGAGAAAAATAAATAGACAGCCCGACAACTAAGAGAAAATCAACCATGAAAGAAAGCACGATTTTTTTTTGACTAAAATGACCTAGTGCAAATGCAATACAAAGAGGGAAACAACAACACTAACAAGTAATGAAAACACCAACCAGATGGAAAAACAATCAAACAGCCTAATAAGTAAGACAAGAAAAAGTCATGCAACACTACCTAACATCTAAAAAAATACTAAATTGCAACAGCTAAAAGCCCCAAACCAAAAGGTTAACCAAGCAGATAAGCATAAGTCTAGAAACAACATGAGAAGGGTAGAAAAATGACATGGTAAGAAGTGAGAGAGAAAATCACATACCTCGTATGGAGAGGATTTGAAGCAAGACCAAATAAATGAAAAAATCACACAGAATAATCACATGGCTGAAAATGAAAGTCAAACAGAGAAAAGCAAGAGACTTGTAGAACACAAAACACATTGTTGAACATATGACTCAAATAGTGCAAACACTATCGAGCAAGAAGGCTGTTAATATCATTGAAGTAAAATTATAGTGAAAGAAGCTCACCCAACTGATTGCAGAGAACAAACCAAAAGAGTCTTTAATGTGCAATAAGTAAGTGAAACCAAGGTCGAATATATAGAAGGAGAGAAGTAAAGAAAGTATTCTTTACCCAATGGACCAAAGGATGTACTCTTTTACGAACCACAAATAAATCCTTGCATAACCCGTTGGGTAAAAGAAGCATTTTTTCTTCAGCTCCTAGGAATGACAGCTATAAATCTCGTTTAACACACCCAAAAAACAAGAATCGAGTGTATTTCCATATAAAGAAATCAAGATAATAATAGATGAAACCAAAAACAGAATTAAAGATTACGTATCTTGAACCTGTCATTCGAGATTGAAAGCATATCAACTTGCTAGGTTGCATAGGCTAAAGGCGGGACCTTTTGGTCCAATCAAGCACATCACCGACGCGTAGAAGTGTATTGCGGGCTTACAAAGTCATATGAAAAACCAGGCACCGTCAATCACGCCAGTTGCATCATCCTCGACGACAAAGCTAAAGCGGCACACTTTTGGTCCAATCAAGCACATTACCGACATGTAGAGGTGTACTGCGGGCCTACAAAGTCATCTGAAAAACCGGGCACCATCAGAAAACGCCCAAACGACGTGGAGGGTGGACCAAAAGGCAACCGACGGTGGAGAGAAATTGAAAACCCTAGGAAGGCTAGAAACATGAATACATATTTGCTATTTTTTTTTATAGGAACCTACTATTTTATTATTATTAGTATTATTACTTTTATTAATCAGAACGGTTGTCAAGAAATAAACCTAATGCTTGCCAAACCGACGACGTGGCCACTTTTATGACAATTACATCTTTGCAAAACACACTTACGTGGCCACCTTCTTTGACAAAACCCACTTGATTTATATAAATAAGGATATACACACCGGATTTTCAACAACGAATGATCTAATAGACTATTTTCAAATAACCCAGTGAGATATATTAAGATAATTTAATGGACTGTACTGCATTACATAGATTTTTTAGTGTAATTTTTTTGTTCGGATGGACTTAACCCCTCCCCTAAATATTAAATTTGACTATGTCGATGAAACATGACAATTATAATTAGAAGTGAATATGGTCAGCTTTATTTTTTTATCTTATTTTTTATATAACCAAATTGTTTTATTGCTTTAAAATTAAAGGAAGATGGGCTTCAGCCAAAAAAAAAAAAAAAAAAAAAAAAAACACAGTTCAAAAATAATTTATTTGGGCTAGGTTGGGGGTTTCAGTTTAGTTTGGTTTCAACTGGTTTGCTTTTTCTTGGTTCGGATCAGGTTGAGTTTTGGTTTGTTTACTGCTCTCTTTTTTTCTCACCCCTATGAGCATGTGCCTTTAATAATTTTTAAAAAAGAATTAAGCGAATTTTATTGGTACCACAATATTACTTTCGGCGTAATCTTTATGATTTTTATATTTATTTTACTTTTGGCACAACACACGAGGAACATCATTGCTTAGTGATGTCCCTATAAGCGTCACTCTTACCGACGTTACTTTGTAAAAGTAACATTAGTGACGGTGATGTTACTCATTAATGACACTATACATAGTAAATATAACATCGCTGCCACTAACGTTATTTATGAAAAATAACACTAATAGAAAATAATAATCGTTGTTCTTAAAGTAATATTTATGTGTCTGAAGTAATCGTGGTACGAGAAATAAATCTGTGGTACAATAGAAACCCCTAATTAACCCAGATGTTTCGGGTTCGAGTCTCAGTAAAGACAAAAAATATGCGTGGTGCATATGTTTCATATCATGTCGAGAAACCATCTAAATTAATGTAAAGTTTTGGGCTTTAACAAAAATTGATTTACCCCTGATTTACCAATCCCAGTCTGATTTCTAACCCGATCCAGATTGCCGAATAATAAAGGTCCATGGAGCTCCTTTAATTTTATTTTTTTTGAAATAAGAGCTCCTTTAATTTAAATTTTAAAAAATGCAAAAACGTAAAACGACGTCGTGTTAATGTCATGGAAAAATTTACCCTAAACCCATCGTCGAGGGCTGGAGGCCACAACTCCCCTTCCCAACCAAACCCGATTGCTTCCCAAAAGCTTTCATTTTTTCAACCCCAACTCTGGCAGCCACCACCATTCCACCGACTCCGGTAGCCATCACCTCTAAACTCCGGCATTACAGTGCTGACTACGGCATCCAGCAGCTGAGCGGGGCACAAGAGGAAGATTTGAGGAAGAGCGTACCAGCCGCTGCGCCGCGCACGGCTCATCCACCGCGTCACTGTTGCCGTGGCTCCGTGATCACTTGAGTCTTCTTTCTCAGGCGAGTGTCCTATATAGTTAATACCTGATTCTCCGGATCCTTGTAAACTTGTCAATCTGCTTGCATTCTATGGGATGTCACCATTTACCTGTGTGTCTTTTACATTATGTAGCTTTCCCTTCTGCTTATGGAAAGATGATTACATGATTGTATTCTTTGTTTTGCTTCATTTATGTATACCCGCCAAAAAAAATTAAAGTGACAAACATATTGAAGGTTTTGGATTCAGTTGCATAGTAGCATTAAAATGATATGGTAATTAAACAATTTTAACATATGAGAAATCGTAGAGAGGAGTTATAAATTGTAAGGCATGCAATCTAATCAAATGTGATAATTTTTGGACTCCGCTGAAAACTTTGTGGATCCGCCACTGGTGACAACGAAGGAAAACACAAAGACTTGAAAACTAAATGAATATGAGAATCTCTCCTATAAGATTGTAGAGACAGAATAGAAGAAAACGTGCATTGGTGCATGAGACTCTAATGAGGGTGCCAAATTTACAATCAAAGACAAAATACATCAGCTCAAGTTAGGAAGTTAATTTAGTTAGCTTTCGTGTATATCCTTGACGAGCTGAGTAATGCACATTAACTTTTCCGGCTAAAAGATCTTTTATACTATCCTTTATATCATCTTCTACCTCACTTTGTTAGAGCAAGCCCTGTGCATAAGAATTTGATCTGCCTGAACAATTAACAACATTCTTTTGTATGACATAGAGAATTATGTAGAAAGTGGTTTTTTAACAATCATTTATCTCAAAACATAAGTTGCTGGGGAGGTAGGCTATGGACATATTAAGAACAATTGACTTCAACACGGCCCCTCAAGCGTGCACCTATAACAAAGAAAGAATGTGGGAAAAAGCCGACAGGAAGAATGATGTTTTGTAGCACAAATCATCTGTATTCCTAGAGTATTGGTGCATTATTAGCTGTTGTATTGCCATTCCCATGAATGAAAAAACAAACTATATTGGGCTCGGTTAACATATATTACGGTCTTTCTGAAAGCCCGTGTACTCCTATGCTCTCTGTCTCTCCCTCTTTCACATAAAGCTGAACTGGTGCACCGATGGCCAAGTTAATTGAATCAACTTATCAAAGAAATGTTCATTCAATTTCAGGTAAAATATGGAGTACGTTAACCCTGAAGGCCTCCGGTTAGATGGCCGTCGGCCCTTGGAGGTTTGTTTGCATCCTTTTTTGTCTCTCCTTTTTCATTTTTCATTTTTCATATTGGGTACTTTCCTGCAAATGTTTCATTTTTTGTTTTGACTTCAATCAGATGAGAAAGCTACGAGCGGAGATAGGGGTTGTTTCAAGAGCTGATGGGTATGTGATTTATTTTTGTTTTTTGTTTGTCATATTAACGTGATGTATATTAGGACGAAATCACATTTCTTGCATATATGTATGGAAATTGGAAACTGGAAATTTGTTCGAACGAAGCATTTTTTGAAATATTTGATCCTTAAATTAAATAGGTTCTGTTTGATTTGTTCAATGATTGCAGCTCAGCTGTTTTTGAAATGGGCAACACTAAAGTTATTGCAGCAGTTTATGGTCCTAGGGAGGTAGTATGTTCTTCTTTTGAATACGATTCTCTAGCTTTTAAGAATTTAATAAGTTGTCTATACCTCAATGAAATCAAATTACCATTACCACAGTAATAATGTCAGTAATCATTTCAGCGTCCGATTACTATCTATGAGCATTTTATCCGGGAATTTTTAGTGACATTTATTATGGCATGGCTGTTTCGGAGCTCCCTTGGAGAATATGGTTAGAGTACTTGTAGAGTCCATGTTAGTTGCTGGCCTGATGCTCTGCTTGTTCATGCGCAAATCCTCCTTAAACTTATTGGCTCCAGACAATGATTAATATGTGTAGTCCTTGTCATCTATATTCATCTATTTTTATCTTCTAATGTCAGTAAAGTTCTTCTGAATCTTGCTCTTTTATTATAGGTCCAAAATAGAAGTCAGCAAATTAATGACAAGGCCCTGGTAAAATTTTGATATCTGCGTTATGTAATTTCATTTACTCTTTTACTTTGCTTGTGGAAGATGCAAACTTGTTGCAATAGAAAATGCTCACACACATAATGGATGAGATGTTTACGGTTTCCAAAAATTGTCTTATATGCTTGCTTAGCAGTCTCAAAAAGTTAATTTAACTTGGTTTCCCTAAAATAGATCAAAAGATGTCGGACTTCATGATCTAGTCTACAATTACGTAGTTTATTTTTGTATTACTGATGGGCAGCCTTCTAGGTGCGCTGTGAGTATAGCATGGCTAATTTCAGCACTGGTGAGCGCATGAGAAAGCCAAAGGGTGATAGGTACTGTTATCATTTCCTTCTCCTGAATTTCATCAGATTTGTGTTTTATCTTTTCACACCACTTAAACATCAAAAGGCTTTAGTTGTAGCTACATAATCTGCCCTGTTAATTACTGTGCTGGGGAAAACTGATGTAAAAGTCCTCATGATACGTTGTATGCTGGTTGTATGGTTTCTTTATATAGGATGCTCCCAATCTTTGTACTACCTGGCACATCTGTTTACTGCTTCCATTTGCTTTCTTTCATTAGTCTCTCATTTAAAAATTGTTACTTTTTTATTAAATCATAGTAGTTTAGCTTCCCCTAATATGCATTTGGATTTCCAGCCTTTATTCTGTGTGGAAATTATTGAAACCTACTGTGGTATCATTGTTCATGGAGTATAAAACCTATGAAGTCCTTAGTAATTGTTGGAATGAATGTTCCAAGCCGACATTGAAGGTGTGTTCTTTTTCCTTGTTGGATGTCTGAGGCATCCGATCTTCTCTAATTTCTTCTTCCTAAAAGCATTCTGACAAATTGTACACTCTTAAAGTGTCTTTGAATTTTGAAAGAAAAAATTATATATCTTAGCGCAGTTTAAAGTTTACTTCTTTCAGTCCATATAGTGAAACAATTCAGTTTGTTGACCGGTTAAGAATGATCATAATCCACAAGTCCAATGCATGATCCTTCTTATTTCTCCAGTGCTTGAGTTCTCGCTTGTCAGGGTAGGGGAGGGTAGGGCAGCTGAGAAAGGGTATCGCGTGTTATCAACTGTTTATTGATGACTGTGTACCGTTTACTACATTTCGTTTCCATGCCCAAGTAACTGAGCTCCTGTATTTCAATAAGTAATCGGTGTTTTTATTTTGGATTTTTGTATGTATACTTGTTATCTCTTCATACTGTTTTCTTGGTGGCTTGCAGGAGATCTACAGAGATATCATTAGTTATACGACAAACAATGGAAGCTTGCATATTGACACATTTAATGCCTCGTTCTCAGGTTGTTCATAACATAAGTAAAGGGCTATCCATATTGAGTGACTATCATTTCAGTTCTTAGCCTAAAACCATTAATGCTGTTTTTCAGATAGACATTTTTGTTCAAGTGCTCCAGGCTGATGGGGGTCAGTTCAAATTTTTTGGTGTCTTCACCATTGCCATCTTTCATATTAATATTGATTTCCTTATATAAGCTTCTTTCTATGCGATTTTAATCTGTATTTGATGCCTCACACCCTTCAGGAACAAGGTCAGCATGCATAAATGCTGCCACATTGGCCCTCTCGGATGCTGGAATTCCTTTGTGTGATTTTGTTACTTCATGCAGTGCTGGATATCTTAATGGCACACCTTTACTTGGTAGACATCTTTAACGTGCTTTATATCGTGGCACATTTCATGTGAATTCATTCGTATAGTGATTGCTGAGTCAAGTGTACACCGGTAATAAATTTGACACAAAATTCTTTGGCTATAGATCTGAACTATTTGGAAGATAGCGCTGGAGGTCCTGACGTGACTGTTGGAATTTTGCCAAGTTTGGACAAAGTTACTCTCCTTCAGGTTGTGTTTCGAATATTTGCTCAGAATAAGTTTTTGTATGATTTTACTTGCATGTTAGTAATGTTCACGAGACCGTGCATTACTTGTGTAATCTCTTCGAGTAGCATATTTTACTGCCTTCTTGCGATATCATGCTTCCATATTGTTTTAGTTGCTGTTGAGCAATGCAACCTATTGTTGCATGCATTTTAATGTTTTTGGACACTATTCTGTATTATTAATTTCATCCAACAATGGTGGAAGTGGATAGTTAGCTTATCTGATTCAGTCCTCATGATAATTTTTTTTTCTGCTTTATATTTTAAATCTATTTAAGAATTTAACAGCGGTCTTTTTCCTCTGAACATAGATGGATGCTAAATTACCCATGGACACATTTGAGAATGTTATGCGACTTGCTACAGAAGGCTGCAAAGCAGTGGCAAGCTACATTCGAGAAGTAAGTAGCATTCAAATGATAATTTTTTCACGTTTGGTCTTCGTATATACTAAACCATAGATATGATAAAATATTTTATCTCTCTTTTTTGTTTTGTCCTTGTCAGATTTTACTAGAGCATACTAAACAGTTGGACTTCCGAAGGGGTGTTTAGTTCAGTACATCCAGGTGAACTTCTGCTGTGAAATTGTAGTTCTTGCATGATATTGAATTGCCATTTTTTCATATCATTTTTAGCTGTTCAGACAAACTGTGCTGCCTGTACAAATATATCAACAACAACCACTTCTACTATGGCACGTTTGGCTTACTAGAATGGGGTGCAATGAGTGGAATGATACGATTCCATTCATGCGCTTGACTTTTGATGGAATGGAATGACACGATTCCATTCTTGCGTTTGACACATGATGGATCTGAATGACCGAGAGTCCACATGTGGTGGCACGGTTAGTAACTATGTGGTGATGATAGGTATAGCGGGTGGTAGATAGTGGTTTATGGCAGGTGGGGCTGTGAGGGGGTGGTTGGGTAGTGGTTGTGGGATGGGTGATGGGTGATGGGTTTGATCCATGATGGTGATTGGTGGTAGGGTGGGTGGTGGCAAGTGTGATAAGGTGGTGGTGACTAGTGATAGGGATGAAGAGTATGGTGGTAGGATAGGTAGTGATGGCAGGTGGGGTTGGGGTGCATGGTGTCAGGTGTGGTGGGTAATTGTGACGGGCGGTGATGCGTGGTGATGACAGGTGCTGATGGATTGAAGTGGGGTGGGTGTTGTATACCGTAATGGATGGTAATGGGCATAGTTGTCCAAGTCAAGGTCTTATCTCCTAGAAGGTAGGCGAGGGCCGCCTCGGCAAGATGGTTGTTGTGCAAAAAGGGGGTTGCATGTATGCACATAATGAAACTTTTGACTACTTAGTACTCCTCTGTGGAGTTGGTGCATGTATATGCCTAGTTTAATTGATTTCATGGTGTGGTCAGGACATACATATGTTGGCGCATGCAATTTGTCAGTTGTAGCTGGAGCTTATTCAAACAGTTGAATCCTTGTTTGATAGGAATTGCCTTTTATTAATTTTCACATCGATAGACTAGTATTCTTCAACAATTTTCATGGCTAGGCTAGGTGAGCCTAAGCGACGCTTAGGCAACCGAAGCTTGCCCAGTCTTGTAGCGTATTAACAACTCTATTATCTGTGATGGTGTGGGTGGTGTTGTGTGCGTGGACAGGTTGGTAATGGGCTGGGTAATGGTGTGGGTACCATAGATGGTGGCCTGCGGCATAATTTTTATTCTGTGATTGTGTTTAAGCATTTAGTCCATCCAAAATCATTACATTCCTTTGGAGCCTAAACTTGCCAAATGGAATGGCATGTTAAAATCATTCCATCCATTTCAGAATTATGGTTATGGTTAAAAAGCATATAGCTGTATTATTGCTTCAATGATTAAGATTTTCGAGATTAACCTTACTTTGCAGTTTGCAGGACTTAGGTAATTCATCTCACTGACTCACTCAACACTGGAATTTTTCTTGCATGGCACAACACAAATGTCGGCCTCTTAGTGGATCGTATCTCCCATATGCTACACACTAATGTTCCAAAAATATCTTAAATTTTGTAATTTAGTCAACTGTCACAATGTAATCCTCATATGAGACATTTCCTTTTTCGTCACTGCTTTCGCAATATCTCTCTGTCTATTCAATTCTGCCTATTTTTTTTTCTCCAGCCTTTTTTTTTTTTTTTTTTTTTTTTTTTTTTTCTATAAACGAAGTGACAAATTTAGCTGGTTAATATCCAGCCTTTTGGATTGTTGGTTGTTTACAAATTGACCCTGTCGAGTTTGATCAATTATTTTGTCTGAACCAAGAGCCTGTTTTTCTTTTCTTTTTTTGATTTAATTCAAGGATATGGTTTGTTTACTTCACACTTTACAGTTAATCAGTACATTTTTTTTTTCCAGCAGTTTTATGGTTGTCCAAGTATACCATGTCATATTTTATAAAATAGGGGTAAGTAATGTAAATATCTTCTATAAAATTAGGTACCCATCAAATTATCTAGTATCTTATTGATCCAGGATTATTATCAAGAATACTTGGTTCAGGATTATATTAAAATTTACCTATTTTTTGGGTGAGAAATCAATACATCTTTTATTATTACACGTTCCCTCATTATTAATTACGATGAGGTCGGATCAATTGATTGATATGGATATGACAAAGTGTGTAGTTGATGTTCGGGAAGGATGTAGCATTTACTTTGTGAACATGAGTGTGTAGTCGATGCTGTAAGAAAAACTATAAGAATGCTCTTATTGAACGCTCTAAGAAGGCTATTTTCTTTTTTTTTTGTACGTCAATAATCGAATATATATAAAGAATATGTGGGGTGGAAGGAGAAAATTCTCTCTACGGCTGGAGAAGGAAGTCCTTGCATAATCCGTTGCGCAAGTTGTTCCTACTTATGCTATGACTGGCTTTATTCTCCCTCTTGGCTTAGTAAATTCCATTAAAGGTATGACTTGGCAGTTCTTCAGGGTTTGTGACACAGAAATTGAAAACATTTTATCAAAAAAAGAAAAATGAAAAACACGTTGGAAATTGAGGGATCATTGTCTAAAGCCTAACTCTACGGGGGAGGGGGTGGTGGTGTAGCGCTTTGGGTCGGCTTCTTCAGGGTTTGTGACACGGAAAATGAAAAACACGTGGGAAATTGTGGGATCGTTGCCTAAAGCCTAACTCTACAGGGGAGGGGGTGGTGGTGTAGCGCTAAGCTTGGGTCGGGTTGGATGGGTTCGATTTGGTTTAAGCCTATTACTAGTCGGCTTCATTCGGTTATTTTATACCCCATACTGAACCAATACAATGAAACCAATGGTTTGAACTATTTTTGGTTTGGGTAGGTTTGAGGCTGGTTTTTCAAGCCCAATTTCGTTTTAAATGCAAAAGAAATATGAAAGAGCATATACTATAGTTATTTTTTCGACGCAACAGTATAGCCAAACCAATCACTCAAAACAAGATAAACATATTACACATCATAACCACAACACACTACCAAGAAAGCATCCTTCCTACTAATAATTTTTATAGATTTTTGTCCAGAAGGACAAAATTATCAAAAAATCAGGATAGAAGAAATCGTAATTTAATAAGACGAAAAAGAATAATTATGAAGAATAAATATGAAGTAACAAATGTGGAATAGAGTAAATATGTAAGAATAATCATTAAACACAAAGAACATTAACACGCGTGAAAGAACAATTTTAAAGTAATAATTGTGATTTTTGTCCTTTATAATCATGAAAATGTTACTTTTTCTTCCGCACTCCATTTATTAATTTTTTGTCTCGCGCGCTTCCCCTAATTTTTATGAGCATCTTAACGGATCTCATCTGTTGATTCTTGATATACCCAAACTTCATAGGGTGATCACAAAAGATGGATTTTACAAACTTGAGGGTGATAATGTAAAGTCCAACATCTGTGAAGTAATAGTCAAGTCACCCCATATAAGTGTGAGACAGAATATATATCTTGTTAACTCGGGTTAGCAATTTTTTAGATCCAATGAGGACGACGGTCCAAGTAGATTAACTGAGATCTATTTTGACTAATTTAGCACTATTAGGCCCGGGTCCGTGGCGCATAAAATGGTAATCGAATCGACTATCAGACGGACTGTCACAAGTCGTAAGTAAGAGGCGATGACGGTGGGGGCTACTCTGCACTCTCTTTGGTAGGATGAAATCATGAAACTGGGACTAGTCCTTGCCAAATCCTAGCGAGGACACATGTCCGTTATAAGGGGGGGGGGGGGGCAATGAATATAAAGTCACAGATATGTAAAGTAATAGCTTACTAACCCCTCATATAAGTGTGAAAAATAAAGCCGCTTCACATTTGAGTTTAGCTTTTTAATACAAAACGGGACGACTGGCCTAAACAAATGACCGGTTAATTTATGGCTTATTTATCGTCGCCGGACACAGGGTCTGGAGGCCTTACAGATAATATGAATGAAGAAAGGTCATTGAACATTCATCGATATGACTTAATCAATGCTCATAAAAGATGTAATCACATAAAAGTGGTTTCACAAAATTATCACAAACAACCAAAAAAAATAAGTATTAATTAACCAAAATATAATTTATGTATGGATAAGCAACTAGTGTTGTTTTGGGTTCGTTTGGGACATGATAAATTAAAATAATTGTGTGAAGGGTTAAAAGTCATTTTGAAGAATGTTCGTCTGGGACGGTGAAAGCTTTCATGCAAGGGTTCATCATTTCCTCTGGCGTGTTAATAGTCTCCTAGCTGATTAATGAGTAATTTTGATGTAGGAAGTCTCTATCACACACGATCGTTAGATTTACGTCACGTGAATAAAAAACAAAACAGTTTTGTTTGTATATACATATGGCACACATCTGACGGTCGAGTCTAATAAAGCTCCCTACCAAAGAATTTTCCAAGTAAAATAAATGTGTGTTTCTGAGTGTTGGAACTTTTTATTTCCAACATTTTTTTAAATAAATGGAAAAATATAGGGTGAAATTGCGGTTTTTAATATGTGCATCATAGATGATGTTTAATTTTTGGGTTTGGCCTACTAATTGGCACAAGACTCAAAAGTAAGAACGATACTGAATATTTTTTTTTTATAATTCAGAAAATATAATAGTGATATAATCTGCATAAATTCAAAATTGTGAAAACAAGTCTCAAACCTATTTTTTAGAGGGAAAATAATTTATTTTTTTAAGGGTAAATTAAATAATTGATTAAGTGTCATCAAAGAGAAATGAGCAATTAGTAGATCATCATGGGAAGGCCCCCGTTTTAAAAAAAGAATGAACATCAAGATACTTTTATAGCAAATCTGACGGTGAAACTCCCTACGTCAGAATTACCCATTTTACTTCACATACAAACACTGCCACACACACACAAAATGAGAGTGAACTTTGTTTAAACTTTAAAGTAATCAACACATGCGTTGTTCATACCTAATAAGAGTAAGAAATTATAAATTATTCTAACCGAAGTCGTGTAGGATATCAATATAGCTGCCTATTATCCACAAATACACATTTTTTTAAAAATTAAATACGGGTACGAATAAAACTATAAGTTAAAATAGGAATATAGACGCATGAGGAAAAAACATTAAGGGCAAAACTGAAAAAATAAAAAATAAAAAAATAACGGTGCATTAATTTTATTTTATTTTTTGTTGTTTGAACATCTGCATTAATTTTTTAGGTGTAAAAAAGGAAAATCTTACATGTAGACTCCCAACGTCATTTCTACTATAGAATGACCGGTGAAAAAGCTTTTGCATTAATGATCATTAAATATAGTATCGTAACAACTCTAGTTAATGAGTTTAACTGTTTTTGTCGTGATATTTAAGACAAGGTCACCATGTAAAGGTTTTTTTAATCAAATTCCAGGAGTATAAATTAAACCAAGCATTTTCCTATTAAGTACTAGTAAGTCTTTTGATACAATCAAAATGCTATACTAATACATTAATAATTAATTCACATAAAGTCGAGTATTTCATTAACTGAACTTTTTTTATTATTTTAAAAGTCCTTTGGATGAAGAGAATATGCTAATCATGTTATTATCATAATAATGGGTGCATCATCTCTTTACTAATAAGGGAATGTTTGGACAAAAGTACAATAAGATTATTGGCGTAAGTGAATATTTTATGATATCTATATAATGCTTAATTTAAGTTATGTGTTTCCAAGGTATAGAATTAGTCAATAAAATTTTACCGATCACTTTTGTTCCATTTCTATAGAACAAACTAGTTCATAAGCACCAACAATAATGATATTGACAGATTGGCCCTATGGAGAGGCCAATATATAGTTTTTTATTAAAAAAAAAGTTAATGTTATTAATTGAAAAAAAGGTAAAATAAATATCAATTTTCATCGTAATTTGCATGATACTAGCCCTTTGCATCGATATATTTCCGATTCCGTTAGATATTTTCTCAAGTATGTTTCTTGCTGCTACTTTACTTCTTCTTTCCAATATTCCGACTGTGTAAATTTTTCTTAGAAAATAACAAGTTTTTATTTTATTTTAAGTATGAATAAATTGTTTAAAATAGAAAGTACAATGTATGATTTCCTTAATATTTGTATGATTGTCTTTTTTATTATCTCTGTATGTTGCTGATTGTGTTATATGTTGATAGAGCCTTCAGAAAATTTTAAATACATGTTTACACAAGACCATTAAATGGGTCGGTTGGCAGCTTCCCCTCCCCACCCCACCCCTCGGTGGATCAAGCTTAATACGGATGCCAGCTGCTCTATGTCTTCTGGGCATTCAGCTTTGGGTGGTGGTGCTAGGGACCATGAGGGTAAGTGGTTATATGGTTTTATGGAAATTCTAATACCTCTCAAAGTTTTTGTGCAGAGCTTAAAGCTATTCGGGAAGGTCTTAAATTGGCTTGGGAGAAGGGACACAGGAATGTCATCATTGAATCAGATTCTCTGTCAGCAGTCAAAAGCATTTCACAAGAGGAAGAATGGGAGGCGAGAGAAGGCCTTCTCATTGAAGACTGTAGAAGGTTTCTGAAGAGGGACTGTCGATGCATTATCCAGCATACCCTTAGAGAAGAAAACCGTGTTGCAGACCGTCTTGCCGGTTTAGGGCATGCCATTGAAGATAATCTCATCATTTTGAATGATCCGATTATCTTATTCTTATTTTATCGGAAGGCATTAAAGCGTTTTATCGCGCAGATCGTAGTTTTTTCCTTTTGGGGGCTTTAGCCCCCGTTTTGTACCCAAAAAAAAGAAGAAAAATACATGTTTACTGCAATGATTAATATTGATATTGACATATTGTATGCAAATTTTGAATTTAGATAGAATATGCGTATGAATTTATAGCATCAAAATTTTGACGGTATGCTTATTGATTCAAACCTAACCTCACCCAGTCCAATTCAAACTAAACCAATATTGGGTTTTCTAATCATTCGGTTTGGTTTTAGGTTAATTTTATTAGAATCACCTGACTAATACTACGTAACCCAACGCACCCCGAGCCACGCTCAACTCTACGTAATTGTTGGTACCGTTGGCAAAAAGGTTAAGAATTACCATTCATAGCTTTCCAAAGTGATGTACAAATGAAAATTACCAGAATCGATCATGAATTTCCTATCGATGTTTTTAACAATTTAAAATAAATCAAGTAATAATTTGCTTGATACTAGCATTTCATAAGTCCGGTGGGTCAATTGTTGCTTGTTATTGTTTTAAACTAACGATGGCGTAATAGTGATATAATGGTGATCTATCTAGTTGATAATAATAATATTTAAATTGATCAGATATGTCATAACAAGTGACATAATTGATTAAATACTAAAAACTTAACTACTAAAAGAGCAATGATACAAGCACAATAGTTGTGTCATAACAAGTGACATAACGGTGATCTATACCGTTGATAATAATGTGTCTAAATTGATCAGATGTAAATCTAACACAATCAAATGTGCAAATCACCTTTGTTTTACTCGTTATGATGCAACCGTTGTGTTACTCGTTGTGACGCAACCACTGTGTCTGTATCATTACTCATACTAAAATGCTTTGCAAAAACTAAAATACTACTCCGTACTACATATAGAGAGTTTGTCAACGACATTTCAATTCAGATGTTCCCATTCTAGAGTACAACATATAACAATACTATGGGACTTCTTCGAGGTCAACATCAAATATAAATCAAAATTTATAGTTTAATTTTTATTTGGGTAAAGGGTCGGAAGGAAAAAATATTAGCTCCGTCCACAATATAAATCCGTTTAAATATTTTCACATAAACTAAGAAAATTGTTGAGTCACTAATTCTAATGGTAAAATTTTAGAATACTCTTTGACTGTCATTGATGTGATAGCTGTAAAATATATGTATGTATAATAGATTGATGGTAAAAGGAAGAAAAAAATGTAATAAATACTCCATTGATATTCTAAATAGATTTATATTATGGACAAATTCAAAAAAAATTAACAGACTTTATATTTTGGGATTTGTAGTATCAAATTATGTAATATTTATGCAATTTGTATCTAGTCTTTCATCGAAGATCAGTCTTACATTTCAGATTAAAATTAATTTGTGGTAGTAAATGTCTTTACAATATTTCTTTATAAATCAAGAGTGTGAGAATCTCTCCCAAACACCCTCCCTCAAGTGTGGGCATTTTGAAACGCCTAAAGAAATATAGTTGAAAGATTTACTACCACCAATCGATTTTAGTAGAATGATAAGCGTTTGATTTTGATGAAGTGCTCTAATTTTAATTGCAACCCCCTTCCAACCCCTTTTTTATACAATAGGAGGTCCAAAGACCTAAGAAAGAAAGAAAAGGAAATAAAACTAGAATCTGGGAGACTCAAGCCCTCATATCATCGAGATAGAATGTTCAGTATGTCACCCGTGGGATCATCAATTCTCTCAACACTATAAGGTCTTCCATGGCCCATCCTAGCCATCTGATTAGCAGCACGGTTGCCTTCTCTGGGACTATAACAAACTTTAACTTCATCCCTTGAACCTATCAAATTCACAATGTCATCCACAAGAGCCCTCCCATCTTCATTTCTCGATTTACTAGCAATGGGCATAACGGCTCCGAGAGAATCGGATTCAACAATAAGCTTACTGATACTATATTCTTTCCCAATCAGAAGGCCCTCCCCGATGGCCATGAGTTCAGCTTGAAAGATAGAATTTCTTCCCATAGCTCCCGTAAAGCCTCTAATCCATCTTCTTTGTTCATCTCTAAAGATTCCACCAATGGTAGTCAAACCATGTCCTTGTTCATTAAATTCAATACAGCTAGCATCAGTGATGCGAATCAACTTTATGACATTTTTTAGATCAATTCACCCCCAAAATTGGACTTAAACGGGATTCATTCGTGATAAACTATACGTAAAAGTGCTTAATTTAATTATAAGTTACGCATTAACTTTTATCGTGATTATTTCGTATTTATATATTATTTATGTATCGAATTATATTACTACATGTTTTATGGTTCTTTGTAGGAATAATCCGAACCGAAGGGGATTTGAGCCGAAACATGTAGAAAGATCGAGATCGAATTGGAGGAGAACTAAGTCGAGCTGTTGGACAAGTCCAAGATCAGTCCAGGACATGTCCAGGACAAGCCCAGACGTATATCAAGGATCATCCATGATGCCCTAGACATGTCCAAGATCAGTCCGAGACAAGCACAGAAGAAGCCTGGCCCGTTTTACTGAGTGAGCACCTGGGAAAGCGCATCAGACTGCCCAAGGATCAATCCAAGACATGTCCTATACATGTCCGGAAGCATGCCAAGTCAGATTTATACTGGGGGCGGCCCTAGTAAATGGCCGGAAAACGTGTCGATGCTTAGCCAAAAAGTCGAGATATTCTTGCCCCTGACGCACACTGGACATGTCCAGAGTCGTCCATCGGGTCGCTTGCCCTAGCACACGGACGGGGCAGCGCACCGACTTAACCCCAAAAATTCAAAATTTACCCCTTTTAGTTCTTAGGACGGTTATTTTACTATAAATAAGATGTAATACATCAGTTTATCGACGGAATTTTCAGAGCAAGAAACTATGTAGCAAGTTTTTCAATAAACGTTCTTGTTTTCTCCATTGTTTAAGAGATTTTTAGCCTTTTATTGCTTGTGTGCTTGGTGATTCATTATGGAGGAGATTGCTAGAAGTTTGGTCTCATGTTTCTAGGTAATCATGTCGATTCTTTCTTCTATGTTTTATGAATTTGTGATTATTATCGTTGGTACAAGCACGTTAGGTTAAATTACTTATTGATCAAATTGAACGATGTTAATTTGCACATAGTCGTAATTTATATTGATTCATACATGAGAACCGCCCGGTCTCGGGGAAAAGACTTTGTTTTGGATGAGTACCCAGTGGTCTAAGACCGCCAACCTTCATAACCTCGTATTTCGTAATTAAGTTTGCATAATTATCGAACAAGTCCCTGTGAGATCGACCTTGCTCATGAATTGAGCTATACTACAGTTGACCTAGTCCGCTTGCTAGTGTAGTCATGATTTTCGCGAACAATCAGTATTGACTTCAATCCATCCGGTAGGAGGAGGATCCCAAGCAATCCAGTGTGGCTCCTGAGTTTGATTGTATAACAACCTCCATTCAACATCGGCCATAAACATGTCAATCCGTTGTTGAATGTTGGTAAAACCTGCTCTATGATTACTCCAAGTGAAAGCTGGTCCGGAGTACCCCATGTCAATAAGGTTGCAGTTGTTAATTCTATTGAAATTAGCTATTCTAGAAGAAGATGGAGCTCTACCACCAGAATTTTCAGCAGAAGAGGACACCTCATTGAAATCACCCGCAACTAACCAAGGAATGTCCATTATCTTACTAATATCAATTAGGTTATTCCAGAGTCAGCCTTCTTAAGAGGATCGGGTATAGCATGACAAGCAGAGAGCATCCAATCTTTATTGTCTTGTTCAGTAACAACAGCATGAATGACATTTGAGTTAACATCAAAACAATTGATATCAAGAAGCTCTGCATTCCAAATGATCCATATTCCACCAGATCTACCATTTGGAGGGGGCTGTATGGAACCATTAAAGTCAAGCTTACTGATCGCTTTCAGGGCCTTCTTGACTTGAACTTTAGTTTCAATAAGAATCACCACCTCAGGTTTGTGATTTTTCAACAACTCTTTGATGTGTCTCCGAAATCCTTGGAGCCAAAGCACTACATAGTTCCATAAAAGCATCTTTATGATACTTGTAAAAGGGAAAAGGATCTTCTCAAAGGAAGAAAAGTAACTAGTGATCATCTTCTCCAGGAACCCCAAACTTGGGTCTTTTATTCCAATAAGAAGGCTAGCTCACACTACATACATTCATTGCCTCTTTCCATTCCACTGCTAAGGAGCAATCTTTCACTCTGTGAACAAACTCCAGCATCACACAAGCTTCCTCCTCTGATTTCAGATGAAGATCTGTGCTCAACACTGTCTTGTGCCATAATAGAAGCGCCATGTGTTGCAGGTTTTGGATCTGGAGGTTTATGACTCTTTTTGTGAAAAGGGACATATTCTTTGGAGATAGAATTTAACCACTCTGGAGACTGTATAATTTGGTGAAGAGAGTTTGAGAATGTGTTAACACAAGAGTAAACTTCAACTTAGTTTATTCATTGATATGAAAGGTATATAAATAGATACAATTGAGAGAGAGACTAGCTAGCTAGCTTGGGCGGCCACTTGAGTATGTAGATGTGGGCGGCAAGCATGCAAAAAGTAAAAGTAAAAGCTATGTCTATGACATAAAGTAAACTAGAGTTTGACATATTAATTGTTTATATGTATCACAATTAATATGTCTTTTACAAATAAATAAAGTGTACAAATAATATAATACACGAAATATAGGATCATTGAACATGTCCTCAAAGAGAGGCATAAGAGCACCCATTGAGGTAATATTTCCACACCCCCTCAAATCTAAGGGTGTGTATATGTTAATGCAACCAAGTTTGCTACTTAGTCTATTTGAACATAAGAGGTGGAATAGCTTGGTAAGGATATCGCATTACGATCTGCTTTGAGGAACATCTTGGAGTTGAATAATCTTGGCATCAATCTTCTCCTTCAAAAATGTCTGTCAATGTCCACATGTTTGGTTTTGTCATGATGGTGGATCCTCTGCCATGCATAGTCTTTGAGTTATTATCACAAGCAGAGTGTGATAGGTTCTGTGAAGAGGTCTGCTGAAGTTCGATGAAGTACTCTTTTGAGCCAAAGAGCTTCACAAATGCCTAAGACAAGTGCTCGAGTTCGAACCTTTCAAGATCGCTTCTGAACCACGATGGGTTGTTTCTTGCTCCTCCAAGTAACAAGATTGCCCCATACATAGGAGCAATGAGTCTGTGGTCGACCTTCTATCTATGTGGCATCCACCCCAATCGAAGATCGGTGTAGAGACTTGATGGATCTATCGCCAGACTTGGTGAAGTGTAACCCTTGGCCAGGAGTGGACTTTAAATACCTCATATCCTATTCACAGCATCCCAATGTTGCTCAAGAGAGGCGAGTGCATGAACCGACTAACCAGATCGACACCATATGCAATATCAGTCTTGTATGGGAGAGGTAGATGAGTTTCCTACAAGTCTTTGATATTGTTCTTTCCGACAAGCAGTGTCACCATGTAGCAGGTATGACCTGGGTCTACAGGGGATATAGCGAGTTTGCACCCCAAAGATGCCGATTTCCTTCAAAGCCAGATCCAATACATATTTCCTTTGGGAGACAGAAATGCCTTTTTGTTTCTTGCTACTTCCATGCCAAGAAAATATTTGAGAAAACCCAAGTCCTTCACTTGAAACACCTTTGCCAGCCAGAGTCTTCAAATGTTGGATCTCGGTAGAGTCATCTCCAAGTGAGGATGATATCATCCACATAGACAATAATAATAGACCTCTTACGGTTGGTTGTCTTGATGAACATAGTGTGATCGAATTGCATTGGTGATATCCAGCAGCCTTTGACCACAGTTGTTAATTTTCCAAACCATGCCCTTGGTGATTGCTTTGAGCCATATAGAGATTTCCTCGGTTGCACACCTTGCCTTGAGTATGAGGATTGATAAAACCGGGAGGTACATTCATATAAACCTCCTCGGTGAGGTCCCCATTTAGAAAAGCATTTTTGATGTCCAATTGGTGAAGAGGCAGTCAAGTTGGACAATTAGAGAGATCAGAACCCACGGACGGTGTTGAGTTTTGCCTTTGGTGCAAAAGTTTCCTTATAGTCAATGCCATAAGTTTGAGTGAATCCCCTGGCTACCAATCTGGCTTTGTACTTGTCAATAGTGCCATCAGCATTGTATTTTATAGTGAATAACCATCTGCAACTGACTGTCTTCTTGCCCCGTGGGAGAGGTGTCAAATCCCAAGTATGATTATCCAGAAGTGCTGTCATCTCTGTTTTAACAGCAGCCTTCCATTTATCATTTTGAAGGGCCTCCTGAATATTTTTAGGAATAGAGTGAGAGTCCAGGTCCTGTGAAAACATGGCAAAGGCAGGAGATAACTTATCATAAGATAAATAAGAATGAATAGAATGATCGATTACCACGATCTCTTTCCCTTCCCAAGAGCAATAGGCCTATCATCAATGTCGCAGTGCTTTGAGGATCTGTAGATTCTTGAGTGTTATTAGGCTCGGGATCGTGCAGGCTCTGGGTCAGTAGACTCTTGTTCAGGAGGTTCTTTGAGGAGTATTAGGTGTAGAGAGTCGTAGGTATCTTGAAGTTCGATCTCTTGAGGATCGATGGAGTTCTTTGAGGTTAAGAGGTTCTTGAGGGAAGGGGTTTAGGTCAATTTCAATCAGGTTTTCATCAGTGAATGGCTCAGTAGGTTTGCTGTAATAAGGGGTCCTTTCAAAGAATTTTACATCCATAGAATTGTAAAATTTCTTTTCAATAGGGGAATAACACTTGTAACCTTTTTGTCCTTTGCATAACCTAGGAAAATGCACTTGTGAGCTTTAGGATCAAGTTTACTTCTGTGTTGAGCATGGATATACACAAACACAGTACAACCAAAGATCTTTGGAGGCAATTGGGAAACAAGATGATGACAGGAGTGTGTGGTCGGTAGGGGTTTGGAGTGGAGATTTGAAACCTAACACTCTCTTTGGGAAGTCGGTTGATTAAATAAGTTGCGATCAGTATAGCTTTCACCCACATATATTTAGGAACATGTGTGGTGAACATGATTGATCTGGCCATTTCAAAGTAGTGCTGTTTTTCTCTCAAGAACCCCATTCTCATTGAGGTGTTTCCACACAACTCTTGATATGAACAATTCCTCTATCTGTCAAGTTATGCACTGAGATTAGACTCATAGTATTCTAGAGCATTATCGGTCTTTAAGATCTTGACCTTAGTATCAAATTGAGTGGAGACCATATGATAAAATTCTTGAAAGATAGGGCCAACTTCAGATTTGTCTTTCATTAAAAAACCCAAGTGTTCTGGTATGATCATCAATAAAGGTGACAAACCACCTTTTCCCTGTTATACTTTTCACCCTAGAGGTCCCCACACATCACTTTGTGTATTAAGGTGAAGGGTGAGGAATGCAAATGAGGTAACTTAGCATACCACATGAGATTTTGTAAGTTTAGCAAATTGACAAATATCACATTGAAGGTCATTCAGATTACATCCTTTAAACAATTCGGGAGTTAAAGATTTTAAGTAACCAAAACTTGGATGTCCTAATCTATAATGCCATAACATGATATTGTCTAAAGTGCAGGGGAGAGCAGTCGAGGCGATTCAGTCTTGATCCTCTGTCTTCGGCGAGGTTGACCGAAACAATCAGTAAGGTTTAGCCTTCCCAATCACTTCTGTGAAGTAGGATCTGGAATGTGCTGCGATTCTCCTTAAAAACAACAGTCCAATTCAAATCTTTAGTGAGTCTCTTGTGAGATATAAGATTGCAGTCTAAGTTTGGAACAAATAGGACATCCTGTAGGCATATCTTATTAGTGAGTTTAACATTTCCAACACCTTTTGCACGAGAGATAGATCCATCGCCGGTTTTAATGTTATGAATTTGGTGACAAGGCATATAGTTGGTTATAAGGTTTTATTACAGTCATATGGGAGGATGCCCAGAATCAACAATCCATGTTTCATTGCTAAAGGGAAGAGTAGAATTTATTGTATGAGTATGAGTAGCAACATCGGTAGAGTGACTACCTTCCTTTTGTTGATTCAGGAAGGCTTTGAATGCGACAAGCGAGCATTCATCTGGTTGTCATTCTCTCCTCACCGATGTGTATCCGCCTTGACTTTCCACGATAGGTTTTGAGGTTTTGAGGAGTTAGGCTTGCCATGGAGCTTCCAAAGTAGATTGTCCTTGGTGTGATTTGTGCGTTTTGCGGTGATCACGAAACGATTTTCGATTTTCTCAGTGAGGCTTCTGTATGTCTCAAAGCAACCTCAAGCGCCTTCGGCGATCAATGAGCAGGCAAGACCTGAAGTAGGGTTGTCAATATAGGAATTTCGAAGCATGACTTTTCTCCTACTTTCTTCATGTTTGACTTCAAACAAACATGGATTTGAGATTGGAAGAGGTTTGGTGGCAAGAATTCTTCCTCTAACATCATCAAGAGTAGTATTCGATCCGGTGAGGAACTGAATACTCTCTTCTTTTCTATGATGTCTTTATAAAGAGCGAAACATCCTTGACATCATTCCATGAGTGAGTTTCTAACATATCTAAGTGTTGCCAAGCCTTAGATAGTTGATTGAAATATTGAGTTCTGAGACATATCCCCTTGCCTGCAAGTTTGAATCTGAGCTTAGTTCATATACCTCGGATGTATTATCCTTCTTGGAGTAAAGATCTACGGCATTATCCTGCATTTCTTTGGCGATATCATACATCATAAAGTTTTCACTTATCTCTTTTGTCATTGACCTCGTGAGGATGGTCATGAGTTGATTATTTGTTGTGTCCCATGCTTCAAAACCGGGTCGCCAAGTGAGTGTGAGGTTTTGTTCCGGCACAAGTATCCCATCTTACTTTGTCCGAAATGTACATTTTCATAGACGCTTGACCATAACAGATAGTTGTTACCATCAAGTCTATGGTTTGTATAAGAGGAGGAGTTGTCAAGTACTCCCGGTCCGGTGAATTTCTTGAGAGAGTCACTTGAGGTTGAAGTAATGTCGGATGTGGAAGACATTCTTGAAATATGAGTTTCTTGTGGAAAAAGTTAGAACACAAATGGCTCCGATACCATGAAGAGAGTTTGAGAATGTGTTAACACAAGAGTAAACTTCAACTTAGTTTATTCATTGATATGAAAGGTATATAAATAGATACAATTGAGAGAGAGACTAGCTAGCTAGCTTGGGCGGCCACTTGAGTATGTAGATGTGGGCGGCAAGCATGCAAAAAGTAAAAGTAAAAGCTATGTCTATGACATAAAGTAAACTAGAGTTTGACATATTAATTGTTTATATGTATCACAATTAATATGTCTTTTACAAATAAATAAAGTGTACAAATAATATAATACACGAAATATAGACTGCTGAACATGTCCCTCAGCAGAGGCATAAGAGCACCCTGCTGAGGTAATATTTCCACATTTGGGAAATGGGAGTCCTATCTTTAAAGCCATATTGTCCAGTTGGTAGACTATTGTCCTTGGGAATATACATTTTACCATTAGTCATTCCAATATTAAATGTCCTATTTTATCATTATGAGAAAACCCATCCTTGTTGTTGTTGCCATGTGACTTGTCTGCACATTTTCTTTAGATAATCTTTTATCTTGAGAGTTATTTCCTCTTTACCATATGGTCATGACTTGAATATCGATATTTACTAGAGCCCCTATCTTGGGCATTTCTACTATTATTGTTCTTCCCACTTGCCTCATCGAAAGCTTTCTCCTCATTTAAACCCCCTAGCACAGTAAAGGCATTTCTTCTCTGAATAAAAGCTATATTAGGCGCCGCTGCGGTTTTTTGCTATATCCAACCTTGCATCCATGGTCCATAAGATGAAACCCATAGATCTTTACTTTTAGGAATAGACTCATTATCTTTTGTTGAGGCTCAACCAGATCATTTTGTGTATTTTCGTTTTCTTTGCTATCTTCCTGTTCAGACATATTGCTAGGACAATTTTATTTTCTATGCCCAAAAGTACCACAACTATAGCAAATGACTGGCATATTCTCATCAACTTTATTAAGGAGGTCATCAATGTCAACAAATGTTACTAGGGGTTTTGAGCAATCAATTTCAACACACATTCTTGCAAACCTGCCTTTGGTGGTGAAATAGGTATGGTGAACAACTTTGATAGGTTTTCCAATGAGTTAAGCAATATAGAACAAACACGCTTCATTACAGAGCTCAGCCGAAAGTTCTGAAACTCTAACCCATACCACAGTAGAAGAGACCTTATCTTTAGATGTAATAAATCCAGGCTTTCATAATCTAGGCACAAGATATGAGCCATTGATAATCCATGGTCCTTCAGACAGAACTTTAAGTCTAGTGTCTTCATATTTAGATTTGAAGATATAGCAATTGTGGCCGAAGTCAATTAGATCAAAATCCTCAATAAGTTTCCATATAGAAGTCAATCTAGCAAGAAGAAGGGTATAAGAAATTGGTCTACCCATTAGCTTTAAGATGACAACATCTTTCCATTTTTGATAGAGATTGTGCTTGTATTCCACCTGCAACTTAATGTGTGGATACAGTTTACTTTCCGTTGGCTCCAAAATCTGGATACCATCATGATCCATTAGATTTTCGTTGAAATCCACTGGTGATTTATACACCTTCTCTTTTTTCCCGGAGACAGCAGCACTATAAGACCTCTTCTATGTTGGATCCACCTCTTCAATCCCAGTATCTTCATTCGAAGGAGATTCATTAAGTTCTTCATCGCCCCCCACATCTGTCGGCGTGCAGCCCTCAGAAGGAATCATAGGGCTACTCCAAAACATTGTTTTTTGCTCTAGATGTCTATGAGGAACTGCTTGCTTACTACTGATAGGCTTTAGTTTGATGATAAGTTGTGCTATCTCTGTGGTCTGGTCAATGAATCTGCCTCCCATTTTTTCTTTCGGTGTCCTGTTTCCTATATGGTTTGGGGAAAGATCAGATTGTGGCTAGGCATCAACAGGAGGTTGGAAACTGTGGTTGGTGCTGTTAGATGGATTAGTAGGAAGTGCAGGGGTACTTTCCATGGGAATGTGGCCAGATCTGCTTCTGTTTCTGTTGTTGTGTATTGGCTTTGGCATATGAGGAATATGAAAAGGTTTGATGGTGCTCTTATGAAGATTTCTGATGTTCTGCATTGTATCAAGACTCACATCTTTTATATAATGCAGGCTGCTTTCCCTTTGTACACTTTTACCCCATGATGTTATCGTTTTGTACATCTTTTGTTATTTCTTTTGGTGCTTGTTGGTGGTTGTATGAGATTATTTTGTTTCTCTACACACCATGGGATAGGCTCTGTGAGTTATGCTTTCATATGATCCCATTTTGCAGTTTTTGAGTGTTGTTAAGTGTTTAGTGGCTGTTGTTTCTTGTAGCATATAACCTCAGGGGTCTTATGCTGCTTGGAATCAACAAATCTAACCTCTTTTCAACACTGTGTAGGTTCTAGCCTAGTTCCTTTATTGTTTAGGATGTAATTTCTCGTATTTTGCATACCTTGGTTATATATAACATTTAACCAAAAAGAAAGAAAGAATAGAATCAGAATTTAGATCGGTTTTAACTTTTTTGAACGGTGTATGTTGTCTTCCTCCTCTGTCGGGGACGATGGATTCCGACTTGTTTCTTTCATGAAAGTATAACGGTAGGAAAACGGTAACTAGAGGCAGAACGAGGAGAGAGAAAGAAAGAGAGAGAAAATCTCTTCCCCAACCCCAGATTCCCCAAAACATCACCCTACAATAACCCTAAAAAAACTACCCCTAAGCCTTCTAGAAAAATATACCCAACCCTCACATTAATTATTTTTTAATTCTATATGACGATACCTTAACGAGTGTTAAAAAGAACAAAGGGCTAGAAAACCCCAATTGAATATATTAAACATATTTAATAGCTTTTTCTTCTTTTCAAGAAACATATTTAATAGCTAGAGTAATGTTAAGGTAAAGTGGTGTAAGTATTTCTCTAATTAATGTTATATATCTTATAAAATGAAGTTAGAGTTTTTTTTTTTTTTTTTTGATTAATTGAATATACATTATAGAGTTTGTTATGTTTGTCTATGGCTGTTTCTGTTTTCATAAAATAAAATGATATGTATAATTATTTAGTGGACGATATGATTTAATAACCCCTAACTACTACTCTACCATTTTTTAATGTTGTTGTATAGCACTTTCCTTTTTTAAGGAGTATAGTATCTTTTTTTATTTTATGAAAGTGACATTTTTAATGTTTTTTTTCTTTCTTTCTTTTGTATCATAATAGATTTCGGATGTAACAATTAAACAAACACCTCCATCTTAAATCATCGTGTGTATATATATATATATATATATATATATATATTATTTTTTATTTATTTTTTATTTGTATCAGAACAATATTATGATGTATATTAAACATGAATAACTCTCACACACATAGCTGGTGGAACGTTTGATCCTTAAAAGCTTTAGCACAACTGTTGAGGCATGCCCCATTAACAATTAATCATGTCTTCTATGTCAAAGACTAAAAATATCCCTAAAAAAAAAGGTTTAAAAAAAACAACCTTCAAGAAACAAACAAAAAAAACTAAAAAATCGATATAAATCAAGTAAGAATTGATTACATGTATCAATCCATCAATATTTATGATCAAGATATGGATAAAATTTTGCAAAATATAATAAATATCTTTACCATATTTGGTGCGATAAGTAAAATTGTTGGTTGATGAATTTAATTCCACATGAACAATTAGTAGTTATTTTTTATCACTTCTTAAAGAGAGTGTATTTTCCCTTAAAAAAACAAGAGAGAGAGTATTTTCGATTCCCTTTCCATAATATATTGAAAAAAATAAAATTGTCTAAGCGGTTTCAATTTCTTTTTCCTCTATATATCGCGGAAATAAAGTCTTCACAAAAAAAAAAAAAAAAATCGGAAAACTTGGAGCCTAAGGAGTTAATAAATTTCCGCGTGAACCGTCCGATTTCATCTCCTAGTTAATTACAGCCGTCCAATTTATCCTTGAACCACAAACACTATTTATATGTTGGTCGAAAGCTCCTCCACTTTGATTTGATCGGAATTAAATAATAGGCTTAAAAAAAAAAACTCCGTTCGGTCTCTTTCGCAGGGTTTTATCCCTGGGATTTTCAGATAAACACGAGTCTACCTCGATTGACTGCTAAGGTGCGTATGCTGTTCTGTTTGCTTTTTTTGCTCGAGTTTTATGATTCGGAGCTCAAAGTATATTGTGGAAGGATTTTGTTGATAATTTTGTGCATATCGTCTGCGAAATCAATTCGTAGTTTTTTTGAATTGGGTTTTCTGGGTACGATTTTATTTTTGGGATTCAGGCTATGCAGATGCATTGCGTTAGGCAAAGTTAGCGTCTTTCTTTTTTTTAATAAATTATTGTATTTGCTTTGTGCGTGGGCGTGTGCTTGCTTTTTCTTCAATTTAATTTTTCACCCTTTTCTGGGTTTAATTTTGATTTAGTTTCTCGCTTTGAACTACGTGGCGGGTTGTGAGTTTATTTTACTGGGGTTGTTTTTTTCGTTGGTTGTATTTTGTTCTTGTTGCAGTTTGGAGTATTATATGATTTGTACTAAGATAATATTTTACCACCGATAAGTGAGATCAATACCTTTTCTTACAAATATTAAATTATTGTGCTTCCAGCAAAATAATAGATTTACCACATTGAAGAATTGTTCAGTGTATTAAATTTGTCGACAGTTCACTGGGATTTCAGTACCTTAAATGAATTAGCGTTTTACTTTGTTATTTCCCCCCTTTTTTTGTTTGGGAAAACTATATCTTAAGGATGATGAGAATCTTTCAATCAATGATGATAGAGATGATATTTGTTAGCAAGAAACAACTGTTGTGCTGTTAGCTAAACTCAGTTTTTAAGCACATGTAATAGTTCTTTGTCGTAAGAATTTCCGGGATTTTTCCACCGGTATTTCAGCATCATTGTAAAAGTAGATTTTTATTTGACTGAAATTGATGAATTTTCACTATTTGTTCACTTGAATTTTGGCATCATTAGACCAGGCTCGTATATTATGTTATGATGGTGATACTTCAGTTGAACTTGTTTATTACTTTAACTTTCGTGTATCTGTTAATTTTCTGATCTATATGGGGGGTCTTGCAGATTGATAATATGGCAACCGTTGTGCAAGTGCCCAGAAGAGTGACTATCAAATTTTCTGGTAAAGTAGTGCGCAGCCATTCTGGATCAGATTCCTGTGTTACAAACGATTCTGAACAGGATATTTCGATGAAAGTGCCTGCTTCCGGTGGCTCTAACAACTGTAATGCTGAGTCTATGGTTGATTCTCAAAAGCTGTCAAAAAGGAAGATGGGTCCAGGAACGGATTTTTGTGGTTCAGAGGATTCTGAACCGGATATAAAGGCAAAAGCAACTTTATCCGGTGGTTATAACAAGCGGAACTCTGAGACTCTGCTCGATGCTCAAAGGCTAATGAGAAGGAAAATGGATCATGGAAGAGATCCTGAACTGGACACAGTGAAAGTAGTGTCTGTAGCTGTAGACACTAAAAAGCGTAAGCCTGCATGTATGATTGATTCTCAAAGGTCGAAAAGAAGGAAGATGGATCGAGCAGTGAAGCTGAAGTGCGGTCTCATTCTGAGAGAACTGTCAATGCATCATTATGGTTGGGTATTTAGCAAACCAGTGGATCCAGTTGCTTTGAAGATTCCTGATTATTTTGACATAATCTCTGATCCTATGGATCTTGGTACAATAAAGTCGAAATTGGAGAATAACGAATACTCATGTGCTGAAGAATTTGCTTCTGATGTCAATTTAACATTCTCAAATGCCATGCGGTATAATCCTCCCAGTAATGATGTCAATCAAATGGCAAAAGTTTTAGACAGCATGTTTAGAAGTAAGTGGAAACTGGCGGTACGTAAGTGGAATCTTGAGAGTTCTGGTGTTGGGCAAGGGATCAGTGAAAATGAAAGCGAAACATATGGCAACGACAGGAAGAATGCCTACACTGAAAAACCTTCATCAAATGCCGCAACTGAGGTGAAGAAGTCAATGACCCTGGAAGAAAAGGAAAGACTGTGGAAAGAATCCATGAGCATGGTTGATGGAAAGATACCTGAAAAGCTTTGCAACACTCTCAAAAGCTCGAAACTCATTTGCTTAATGGAAGGAAAGTTCAAGTTTGATATAAATGATGTCGATGATTCTACTTGGCTGGAGCTTAGAAGAGTGCTGAAATATATCAAAGCCGCCAAGGTGGGATATTAGTTTCTATAATGATAGTTTTCCATGTAATTCATTTCAAAAATAATATGAATTGCTGGTTTCAGTTTGTTTTTCTTGGCTTATACTTTCTACTTACAGGTGGTTCCTGAGAAGGCAGATAACACTGGCAGGTGCTTCTTGCCTGCGGAGGTTGCTCATAGAGGTACGGAAACGTATTCTTTGCGGCTCCTAATGGGGAATTAAATACGAAAAATGCGTCTCATAGGCACATATGGTGTCAATATAGGTGCTTCAGGTTCTGTTGATGGCAAACCATCAATGAGCTCAAGTTCCTCCAAATGTCGCTCATGTGGGGGGATGAGATGCCATTGTGGGAATCAGCATAAGAGCACATTCGGTTCTCCAAATGGTATGCAGATTTCGATTTTTGTTGTTGTTTCTACACCTAACATTTTCTGATCTATCAGCTTGTGCTCATTTCTCTCTTCATATTCTGCAGATAAATCATTCAGAGGTCAACATCCTGAACCAAGAGTCGTAAGTGTTTGGAATCTAGTTTTGTTGTTTTTGCTGAATTAGGCATTAATTTGTGGTGATGTATAAAATTTGGATCTATTTGGGCGTTTTCAGGATGCTGTGAAGAAAGATCCATCAATGAATGCCACCACTTCAAATCAGGGCGTTAAGAAAAAAGACTTACCAACACATGCAACCAGCTCAGATTCTGTTGTGAAAAAGGATTTACCACCCCATGCCATCAGCTTGGATTCAAACGCTGCGAGAAAAGATGTACGAATCCATGCAACCAGCTCGGGTTTGAATGCTGTGAGAAAAGATTCACCGACCCATGCAACCAGCTCGGGTTCAAATGCTGCGAGAAAAGATCCACCAACCCATGCAAGAATTTCTGGTTCAAATGTTGTCAAAAAAGATCTACCAACGCATGCCAGCTCAAATTCGAATGTTGCAAGAAACAATTTACCAACCCATGACACCAGTTCAAAGTCAAATGTTGCGAAAAGCGATTTGCCAGTCTGTGCAACCACCTCAGGCCAGGATTCTCATGGTGAGCACCTTGTCCTTGTATGAACATTATAAAATTTCCGATTATATGTTTTTCTTTGTATGACTTTAGAATTGATATGCTTTGCCAACTTGTTGAAGGTTTTGGCAGGGTTAAGGATGAAGAAAAAACGTCTACCAGCACTGCATTTTCTCCACCTTTGAGTACTTCTACTCCCGGTGAAGGTTAGTGATATAAATCTTGATATATGTGATAGCTATATTTGAAACCCTTTTTCTTGGATAATAATAAGAACTTGATATTTAGTGTTCGAGTCACATATAATGTTGTTTCTGATTTGCTTTAGGGTATGCTTGGCTGGATGATCAATCTTCTCTGGTGAAGGCCCAGCGAGCTGCAATGTTGAAGAGCCGCTTTGCAGAAACTATTCTTAAAGCTCATGTAATGTCTTTAATGTCTTAAGTTCTCATCAGGAATTGTAGTTTATAATCTTTTGACTCGTTATGTTTCTGCAATAATGTAATATGTCGTTAATTATCCGATTCTTTATTTAGGGAAACTCTGATCCTAAAAGATTGCAAGAGGAAAAAGAGAGGCTTGAAAGACTACAACGAGAAGGTGAATTATGTCACTAAGGCTGATTCCGAAGAGTTTATATTGCTAAGCCTCTTATAAAACTTGGGACTCTTCAAAGGCACCATGCAATACTTGTCGTCTCGCCGCACACATTTCACCTCTTAAAAATCGATTATGTTGCCTATGATATGGGACTTTTAGAAGGCTAATACCACAATCAACTTTTTGAAAGTTGATTATATGGTCTATAATCGACGTGTAAAAGGTCAAAAGTGTGTGGTGCCATAGTGGATTGTGTGTGATGCATCTAAATATCCCAAAACATCTTTACCAGCAATAACTGTTTTGATAAAGGTATGAGATATGACTGGTAATAATGTCTTGGGCATATTTCAACAATATGACTCGGCATGAAGAAGTGTGGTGAATTTGATCTGTAGCTGAAAACAACTAACTGTATTATTCAGTTGATATTGTTTTCGATTCTGGGGATAATGTGACAAAATTGTATTAACCAGAGTTGTTTTAATCTTTGTGCAGAGGAAGCAAGGATTAAAGCAATCTTAGAAGAACAACAATTGCATCTGCAAAAGCAGATTGAAAAGGCAAGGCAAGATGCTCTATCTGCCTTGGAAATGGTATATAATACTCTTCTACTTTCACGAGGTCACGCATCTTTTAGTAGTGTGTTGGTTTAATAACGAGATTGCCTTTTACGCACTCACAGATGGAAAGAACAGCTATGGTTGACGATAATTTGAAGAGCTTAAAAGAGCTGGAAATTTTATGTGGGTGCCCCCCATCACATTGCCTTTATGGGGACTGTTTTCGCAGACGATTGCAGTTGATTGGTCTGTTTTTAAAGGAAGATGAGGATGTGGTTGATGATTCAATTTTGTGTGAAGGTGGTGATGATAGAGAAGAAGGGGAGATTTAAGTCTATCAAGCATGTTTGTTCATTCTACATTCTGGCATTGATGGTGTTAATAAATGCCCTGGGCGCATTTGTTTCAACCATGTGTTGATGGAAATATCTTGGTTAACATGAATTTTGCTAATTCTTAGCCCCACCAAGAATTTTTGACGCATAATGTTAAGCATGCGAATATTTTTGTATCTTCATTTTGTGGTGAAGATACTGGTGAACTCATGTTCTCAAGAAGAGGGATTATGTATATATATCGAGTTATTAATTCTTGTGAAATGCTATAACAAGCTTGCATTATATGAAAATCACTATTGTTGTCTTTGGACAAAAAAGAGTCCCTCTTGTCCAAACGGATTCAAAAATGTAATTTTCTTGCATGTGGATTGAATGTTGCTTCATCATTTGTTATATATAGCTCAGTACCAGATTGCCAAAAGTTACAACAAAAGCAATGACTGCTTTACGTGCTTTTGCCAAGTTCTGTAACGGGAGGAGCCTATATTATTACATCAAGAGCAGTGTTGTTTGATGAGCATATGAAGAATCTGTTCTTGGTCCTCAACTATTCAACCTCAAAGCATCAAGATTTGACTTTCCATGCAGTTTCTTTGAAAACACCCTCAAGTAATAATCTACAAGGCTAATCCTCTTGAACTTGGGTGGATTCCCAGCAAGTAGGAGGCTTGGTGCTGGTCCCAAATCGCCTTCCCCCAGCCTTGGTGAATGAAATGTAGCCAGTGACATTCTGGCCTTGTCGGTGTTCACAGTTGCTCGATGTTCAATACTCTTGTAAATTCCGTTTGTTAGAATCTGCAATGTGCATCACATCATTTTCGGTTTGTCAATAAATTCGGTGCATGAATCATTATTATTTATTATTATTATTGAAAAGAGTAAAGAAGAAATACCTCCAAAATGTCTCCAATGTTGACAAGGAAAGCATTAGGAAGTGGCGAAAGAGGAGTCCAATAACCATCTTTCTTGATCTGGAGTCCTTGGGTTTCGTCGACTTGAATCAAAATGGTGAGGCCACCAGGATCAGAATGTGGAGTGAGGCCAATGACTAGTTCTGGTTGGGGGCAGGGAGGGTAGTTGTTTATCCTCACAGATTGTTGTCCTCTTTCCAGGAACATTTCCATGTCCTCATCTTTCATTCCTATGGCCTTAGCCATTACTTTGAGAATTTGCATTGCAAGATTGTTCACCTCAACTGAGTAGGCTTCTAGTGTTTCTCTGAATTTTGTGAAAAATATATATATAGTCAAAAAAGGTGTAGTTTTGGGGGACTAAGTGAGCTGACAAATATATATATATATATATATATATATATATATATATATATAATGTTTATCCTCGTATTATTACCTGAAAGGGAGAGGAAGTTTGGGGAATAAATGAGGCTTTCTCATCTCTGGTGGTAGAGTGAGCATGTAAAACATGTCACCCCAATCAAGCTTTTGTTCCTCTGAGAAGACAAAGGCTTGTCCAAATCCCTGTATATCATCTTCTTCTTTTGTGCAAATTTCTCCTTTTCCTCTATTGGGAGATTGAAGAATTCTTGAATCTCTAATTTCACTTTCTCCACCAGTTGACAACTAACACCATGATTAATCAGCTGTTATCAAACAAATCAATTTGCTGTTAATCAATATAAACTGCATAAAAAAAAAAAAGGAACAACTTGCACTCACTGTAGTTTTAGTTTTACCTGAAAGAATCCCCACTCTTGGCAAGAAACATGAAGCTTCTCAAGCTCTGAATTATTGTCTACAGTTTGATCAGAGAGCAGTTTCTGCATATCGATTACGGGTATTTCAGATGAGGAAGAAGCGTGTAGACCCAGAAAAGGATGATCTTGATCGTCACGAATGTATCTGGATGGAACAGAATCAGGCTTCTGATTCGACAGTGTTTGAACTGAAGGCACTTTTAGAAAGCTGCCATAACTTGTTAAGCTTTCCTTTGATGATGCCATGGCTCTTCTTCCTTCTTCTTCTTTTCTTCTACTGTATTGCAAGAGTTTGAAGCTCTATGTTGACTGTGTTCTGAAGAAAGTTTACAAGTTAGAATATTTTTGTATTCTCTATTCAGAGTTTGAATGTCTAAATGGATTATAATATTGTCACAACCACTCAATCAGATGACGATGTTGACTCATATGATCAAGTGTACAAAAATAAATTGTGTTTCTCGTTGTGTCTCTATCATTTTTATGTCTACGAATGATACTACTGTCATAAATACAACGAATATCACAACAATATGATGTGATACCATATTTTTAAATAAGTGTTCTCCCGTCATCAATGGTCACATGCAACTTGTTATTTCTATATCTAGAGAAAAGATAAGCTGCATAGGCAAACTGTCATCTTCCCATAAATATAATTTAAAAAAAAGAAGACATTTTTGCTTCTATCCATCTTTTAGTTACGCTGCCCCAGCAGTTTTATGCTGGTCCAGGACCACCATGTCATACTTGATCCTCCAATAAGAATTCATAAAAGAAGGGCAAATTTATAAAAGCATGACATTTATATTTTATACGGTTAGACCCCGTGTGTTTTTCTAGATTTCTATTAGTCCTGGATCACCAAGTCATACTTGGTCCAGGACCACCATAAAATTTCCGATGCTGCCCACAGTCATGGGGCCCTATGAGATGACTTTCGTTTTTAAATTGATTAAAAGTATATAAAACGCCCTAAAAAAAATAGTATATAAAACGTGCTGAAAAAAAGGTCATTATGCAACATTATTTATAGTCAAGTCAATTTCTTTTGGGGGTAGGGGTGGGGGTGGGGGTGGGGCGTTTTTTTTTTTTCTTTTCTTGAATTAGGGAGGGGTGTTTAGAGCCTTAGAAATTTGAGATACAACGGCAGCTGAGATTTGTTTAATTATCCGATGGCAGTGAGGATATCATCATTTGAAATGATACCGATCAAGCAGCAACATTGGAGTGTTTGTTTTTAAAAATGCTTTATTCAATTTCAAAAAGGAAAGAAAAGAAAATGGTTTATTCACTTCTCCCGTTCAGTCTATGTTAATTCCTGAGATAGCAAAAACATTGCACGACAAAGCATTACAAGAAGTAACAAAGAATTGTAAGCATTTGTTAATCCTCCAATGCTTTGCTACCCTCTACAATAACTTGTTATCAATGGCGGAGTCAAAATTTTAATTTAGGATGAGTAATAAAATATATGCGATATTTTTTTCTTATTTTTTAAAACCAATATATTCGGATTACTGAATGACTTGAGTAAGATAATCTCATGGATTTAGCACATTTCTTAGTGTAAAATATTTTTTTTGTTCCGGTGGACTTAGCCTTTAAGATACCTTCGTCCTTGTTTGGTGCCCCTTGATTGTAATTGAGTGCGTAAAGTGAATAAATAGTTCTAGGCGACTTCTATCGGCACAACGTTTTTATTTCAGTTGGCACCCTTAAAATTATTTTTGGCACCATCATAATATTTTATTATTTTTATGCAACACAACGTCTGTGTCATTGACGTTCGTTTTCGGTACGGGCGTCACTGGCACTGACGTTGGTTTTCATTACAGTTATAAATGTATCATTAGTGTAAATCGTCTGACCCACTAACGTTGTAAGTGAAACACAACGTTAGTAAGCAGATCGACACGCGTGACATTGATCTTTGAAAAGCAATTTGGGTATAGTGGTCAAGTAAATAAAAAAATATATCAATAGTAAATTCGTAGTACCGATGTGTTTCATTAATTGTATTTTGTTAAAGTGATAACGACATTTTTATTCCTCGATACTCTATTTTTCATTGTCTCAAAAGTCCAAACTAACATCAAATTAATAGGTATATTCTCAAAAGTCACGTAGCTTGTGTTTGTTTTCGTTAGAGTTTTGTTTGGAGTTTTTTTTATATCACTTCATCAATCATTTATTACAATTCTTTTACCAATCATTTCTCTAACTACAAATAAAAAATATTAAATCATCTCTCATCATTTCACTTTATCAACTTTTATACATTTTTACCATTATTTTATTCATTATACTATTTTATTTCAATTTCTCTCATCAATCATTTTTTTATCTACACAAATTTCAAAAAAACATATTAACTCATTACTTCAATCATTTTTATTACATTTTATTATCCATTAGTATCCAAAACAATCCCAAGAAAAACTTCAACCCAAAACAACCGAAACCGTAATATCTAAACATCATCTTGAGTTTTTCTATTTATTTTTATTTTCTTCATTTGTTTACAAATGGAAGATTAGGTTTGAACTTTAAACATATCATTTTCCTATGCTTGATGTGTTGGCAAGTGGAGACAAATAAATCCAAATTTATCACTTATCCGAACCGGACCCAACATTATAGTGGGAGGTTAAGCGCATGTGCTAGTGTTTACTGCGGTGTGTGGAGGCATCTGTACATCTGATTCATTCTGTTTTTAAATTGTGTGGTTATGATCGTTTTACACGTCACTTCATTTCAAAATCCCTCTCCACATAAGTATTTCTCCATAATAGTATCAGATAGCTAGATTATTGTTCAAACCTCCGACCCATATTATCACATCATATCTGTAAAACAACAACCTTCTGTAACATGTCCATCTTTAGCAATAAATGGGTTGAAATATTCCTAAAACTGTTAACAAATCGAGTCGAATTGAGTATCAGTTGTTCAAGTTTGTGTTCATTTAGTCACAAACTTGTTTGTGTTCGTTCGTTTAATGAATGATAAAAAACTATGTTCAAGTTTGGTTCGTTACGCCATGAACATTTATGAGCGTTGCTTAAGAAACGACGAAAAAAAAATATGTTTAAGCTCAACTCATTTATGAAGAAATTTTGTTCAAACTCGTGTTCGAGTTTGGTTTGCTACATGTATTTTTTCTTTCCAACTCGATTTTTTCTCGTTAAGGTATTACAAATCAAGTCCAAATGAAAAAATAACAAAGTATAATATTCAATAATCATAGTAGTAGATTATTATCTTCGGCGTTTGAGTTAGGTTGTATATTGGTTTATCTATATAAGATGGTTCACGAACATAATCAAACGTTCGTGAGTAAACTCGTGTTCGTTCTTTAGAAAACGAGTAATCTTGATCAAGTTTGATTCGTTATGATAAACAAACGAACGATTATAAATACTAACGAGTCGAACACGAGTTTGTTTGTGAGCACTATGTTCGTTTAACAACACTATATTCCCCGTCCTTTTAACAAAATACAACGAGGAGCAACTACTAATTAGACGTTTGCAATCTTACGCGAGACATCATAAGGGAGAGAGAACTCAGAGAAGTCCTCCTCTCTTGCTTCTATCGTGAGATGGAAAGAAAAAAACCGTTTCGATCACCATATGCATAAAACCATGAACATATTTTTTGTATGAAAAAATCACTCAACCGATTGTGTCACTAGTTCAGTCAGTGGCTTAACCGATTCATATAAATTTTTACTTTTTTACTTTTACGGGAAATGTTTTTACACACGCACCATTTTTACTCTTAACGAAGGGCAAACTCTGGTCATTTGTCAGGTTATACTTTTATACTCACCACTAGGACTAGGAGGATACATTGTTGGTTTTCCAAGTCTCGAACCCATAACCTTAAGATGAGTAACAAAGCTTCTAACCAGTTGAACTAAATGAACAATTATACATCGTTGGTTTTCATACAACATTTATTACATTTTTTTTTTCAAAAGTATTTACAATATCTATTTATTACATTACAGGCCCAGAAGGCCCATACCCACCGAATCAACCATATGTCGTCCAGAATCTTCTATAGAGTCTGCGAACACTAAATAACATGAGGACCCCCAATCATCTACTTGCGACCGGTCCAGGCCCATCAAACAAGGGCAAAACAGGTATTCCCAATATTTCCCTGCAAAAACCCTACTGATATAATCCCCAATTCTGCCAACTCAAAGCATACACAAGCAAAAACCTATCAATCCCTAAACTTCAACGATGCCGCCGAAGTTCGATCCTCTCAGGTCGTTGAAGTCTACGTCCGCGTCACCGGCGGTGAGGTCGGAGCAGCCAGTTCTCTCGCTCCAAAGATCGGTCCTCTCGGTCTTTCCCTAAGAAGATCGGTGAAGACATCGCCAAAGAAACCGCCAAGGACTGGAAGGGTCTCAGAGTAACTGTCAAACTCACTGTTCAGAATCGTCAAGCTAAGGTCTCCGTCGTTCCTTCCGCTGCAGCTCTTGTAATCAAAGCTCTGAAAGAACCTGAACGTGATAGGAAGAAGGTTAAGAATATCAAGCATTCTGGGAATATATCTCTGGATGATGTCATCGAGATTGCTAAGATCATGAGGCCGAGGTCTATGGCGAAGGAATTAGCTGGGACTGTGAAGGAGATTCTGGGAACTTGTGTTTCTGTTGGTTGCACTGTGGATGGGAAGGATCCAAAGGATTTACAACAGGAGATTGCTGATGGCGATGTGGAGATTCCTGAGGATTAAATACTCGGTCTGATTTCAATTTTGGAGCGTGTGATTTCATTTCAGAAACGCTTTTTTCTAGTTGTTTTTATTCATAGTTTTGGTTATGGAAGGTTCTCTGAATGATTCTCATTTTCCTTGAATTTGCTCCGTCCCTTTATCCCTTTATTTAAGGGATGATAAACTGAACTGACGGAATAGTTATTATGTTTATGTTGACTAAGATTGCTATGAATTTGCTTTGAATGTTTATTCTGTCTTGCTGCGGGTAACTCCTCAAATTTTTGCTAGTTTGAACTCACTGATTTTTGCTTGCTAATTGTATGCCTGTCCTAAGGTTAGAAGGATTGAATTAGGGACATGTATTAAGTATTAACTAAGAGGGGTTGTGTCTGCAAGCCCTTTCAGGGTCTGCCTGCTCTTCTGTTTAGCCGTTGCTTTGCTAGACAGTTATACTATTATAACTATTGCATGACATGTATGTCAACTTTAATGTGCCTCCCATGTTCTTTCTCTTGACATGTTTCCTTCTCCAAAGTTTTGGATTTGTGTTCACTCTTATTTGTAGCTATCCTTATGTTGGCTGAATTTCCATTTGTGAAGTCTAGAATAGCTTTGTTTTTTTGATGTGGAGAATAGGGTTATAATTTGCGTCGTCTTGGCTTTGCTTGAGGGCTCAAGATTGAATTGTTCACATCATTGGGTATATATGTTTTTGTCTGAATGGCATAAGCAGAAGTGCTGCTAATCTGTGGTTGCATAAATACATCTAGTGCATTCAATCCCCCCTTTGATGGTCTTTTTACATTATTTACTTTGGACGATGTGGACATCATCCGTATGTTATGGGGTCTGCTTAGTTGACTAAGGTGTCAGCTACGGTATTTCTTAGTAACCCCTGAACTTTTTCTTGAAATCTAACCATTCCGTGTTTTCTGCGTGTAGTTCATTTGCTGCTCAATGTGTTTATGTGATATTATTTGTCATGTCTTGGAAGGAGGCAATTCATATTTTATTGCTTTTCATCATATGGTATCTTCATGTTGCGTCTAGTCCAGATAATTCTTTTTGTGCAATGCTTTCTTCTTTTTGTTTATATAATAATTAAGAAATGGCATCAGTCGATTGGTAGAGGAATTAACATTCTTTATATTGCTAGGAACTTGTGCCTTTTAGTTCACTAGCATGTTGTGGGGTGGGGTGTCTTGCTGGAGGGGTTCTTTTGTTTTCAGGTATCTTGCATATGATATGATTTGTCTGTTTATTGCTTCCACAAGATAAGGTTAACTGATATAGATGTATAGGGAAAGCATGACTTTTATAGAATTTAAATTTAGGTTTGACTAGCGAACAACGGTGGACAGATTAGCCTAACATTTTTGAATGGACAATGTAGTTAGTTTGGTCAAGAACCGATGAAAATATCGACAATAGTCATTTATTTTTTTAAACAAGGCCTTTTGGTCATACACTACCTCGGTTCCTAAATGGTAGTAGTCATTGTAAGGAGGCACCTGCTTGGTCAAAATTTTCTAATTTATATGTTGAAATCTGCTTGATAAGACTAGGGCCTGACCCCATATTTGCTTGGGGTCAGACTTTTCGGTCTATGTTAAGACCTGCTTAGACATATGCTGTTGGTCTGATACGAGGCCTGCTTGATCAGATTTTGAAGGTCTGCTTGCCAAAACGCCCTTTTTTTTTTGTTTGGGTCTATCGTGATCACTCAAGGTTAACAGTTTAATTGGAGGTGGTAATTGAGTGAACCTTTTGGTTGATAAGCTGTCTTGACTGAGCCTACCAAGGTCGATCGAGACTAGTTAGATAACTAATCACTTTAAGGTTTCTTGTTTAGGCTTAGCCCTTTGCCCATCAATTTATAATTGGCTCTTCACTAAAATCGTAGATTCATGACGAGGAGGGGAACAATAATTTCAACTGCTGGTAAGAATTCTTGATTCATTCATAATCTCCTTTCCAATCTTAAACGCTTAAATCATACTACTAATTCTCAATTCCTCAATTCTAGTGTGTTGCTTCTCGTTGTAATTGTTGTGTGATTGGAAATTCTTGTGTTCTAGAGTAATTCTTTTTTTAAGATCTTTTTTTTTCTTTCTTTTTTCCATGGGGGCGGGATGAGGATTCAAAAGTGCAATGACCATTAAGCCAGCCAAGTTCAATCCCTATAATCTCTCTCTTTGCCACAGTCATTGTTGTATAGAACTTTAGTTGAAGAAGATGCTCATAGCATAGCTGTAATGAGAAGTGTTTTTTTCTTTTTCTTAAGGTAGTGGGCCAGAGGAACACAATTAAAAAGATTTCAGGCGAAAAGGAAATGAAATATTGAAATTGTCATTTAGGACAATCTTATATTTATTAGACAATATTGCCCTCTTTTTCACTTTTACTAATTTAATTATTACTAATTCAAAGCTAAATCTATTCAATTGACTAGATTGAGAAACGTAGGAGATCAAAAATCAATTTCAGAGATGAGCATATCCACAAATCACTCCTCAATCTCCATTTATCTCTCCAAATCATGCCTAAATCATGTAAATGCATTTTTCGTTTTAGAAAATTAGACAATTCGGATTTTTGTTTCTCTGGAAAACGACGACTTTGATATTGTACAACGATTCAATCTGCGACGTAGTTCTCTATTAGGTTCATTACAAGGTTCAATATAATGTTCACTATAAGGTTCGGCGGTTCGCCATTACATTTTGAACCCGTTCAACGACGTGGTTCTCTATTAGGTTCATTGCAAGGTTCAATATATTGTTCAGTATAAGGTTCGCTATTACGTTCTGAACCAATTCAACGACGTGGTTCTCTATTAGGTTCATTGCGAAGTTCGATATAATGTTCATTATAAGGTTCATTATTACATTATGAGCCCATGCAACGACGAGGTTCTCTATTAGGTTCATTGTAAGGTTCAATATAATGTTCACTATGTCATTCTGAAACCGTCACACAGTTAATTAATTGTGTGAATAATTCTCATTGTAGATTTTGATGTATTTAAGCATTAACATTGGGTAATGGAATAAGATGATAATTTATGTTTTCCTTAAGAAGATGCGCTGGTTTCAATTGAATTTAATTTGAGAGAATACATAAATATATAGAGATAATGAAATCCTTTTTTTTTTCTTCAAGAATATGCATAGAATTCAATTTGATTGGAGAGAGAATAATAATTTAATACGAGAAGAGAATGATATTTTGAATATTCCATATATTAAATAGGGATAAAAGAGTTCATTCATCTTTAAAATGTCTTTTTAGATTTTTTTTTCAGTACCTGAAATCCTTTAACTTTTCTAAATGTGTCCTAATTGATAATTAGTATTTTTTCCCCAAGGCATTGGCACCCTGGTTTGCATAAATTTATAAAATAAAATAAAATAAAATATAAAATAAAAAATAAAAAAAAACCAGTAGGTGTCAACTGCCTTATAATCTTGTCATATTACACGAGCATTGGAAAGAGGCCTTTAACAAAGAAAGACTGTGGTCAAGAGTCAAGACAAACTTGGGTCTTAGTGGATCTTTCAGGTTTAGATATTTTCAGATAAAAGATTTGGGGATTTACAGAATACTCCTTTGTATTGAGTGCTTTAGAAAGACTTGCGTTAGAATCTGTAAAAGTGGTAGAATCTGTATATACTCTTCTGCATCCAACTAAAATGTCTACGTGATCGAGAATCAGATACATGATCTCTATTCAATGATTCTGATAAAATGGACATCATACTCTATATCTACCATAATCTGATTTTTTACTGATTCAAGTTTTTAGTATTTCTAACATATATATATATATATATATATATATATATATATATATATATATATATATATATATATATATATTTCAGATTACAAAAAACGCTTTTACAAATATTTCATTAATAAGATCTTCTATACATATTTTGAATATCCATACAATGTAATATTTATCACTATAATAATAGACAATAAATTATTTATATGTGTATTTATTTTTGTAAATATGTCATAATTATTTTGGTTTACTGATTACTTTATTATTGTAAGACGGTAGAGATTCCAGATGCAGGTGACTATGTGTAGAGATTTCAGTAAATGATGTTGGAGTCTGTGAAGAGAGACTTTCTTCGAGAGACATCGATGATGAAGTCTTTCTTAGAGGTAGAGGTCCGGGCCTCTGTAAAAAGCCTACAATTTAGGACCTTCGTTTTGAAATTCGTTCTTTAAAATATTCCGTTAGTACGCACTTTATTTTGATCCAATGATTATTATTATTATTATTATTTTTTGAGTGGTAATGATTATTTTGTTGTTGGTAGGAATTCTTTATAAGAAAATTGTAATAATATAAATCAAGACGAGACTCATTTGGATTTTTAATCGTTCTTTGAGTATGTTAGTAAGTTTTGTTAATTTTCTCATATAATGGAAATATAAAAAGAAAGAAAAATTGTTTGTACTCCTAGGAAATCATAGGAATTATGAGATCTGGTGCCAATGCAACGACATGGTTTCGAATTGGTTGGTCAATTCGGTTGATACATCAATCCAACAAAGCATTTTATGGTTAACCACAGCACGAGAAATTTGGGTCGATCTTGATCAGAGGTTTGGAGTTGGTAATGCCTAACGTTTATCAAATCTTCAAGAAGAAATTTATGCCACCAAACAAGGTACATTGTCAGTTACTCAGTATTTTTCAAAGCTGAAAAGTTTGTGGGATCAATTGTTAATTCTGAGACCTACACCACCTTGTACTTGTGATGCTTTACCAATTTATAGAGAGCAAAATGAGATTGACAAGGTCATTAGATTTCTGAAAGGCCTCAATGATGTGTTCAGTAATGTAAGATCTCAAGTCTTGATGGAAAAACCTATTCCGGATCTTGCTACTGTGTTTAACATGGCCCTACAGCATGAAAGTCAACTGAATTATGCAGATATGGGAGCAGACAAAACTATCTTGAATGCCCAAACCACAAGAATCAAACCAGATGGTCAAGATCCTGCAACTTTGTTTTCACAAGCTGGTGGTTCATATGGCAAAGGTGGTGGTAAAGGAAATGGTAGAGGTTTTTCTGGAAATTACAGGAGACCATAATGCACATATTGTGAAGGAAGGTCACACTATTGATAAGTGTTACAAGAAATATGGCTTCCCCAAAGGTTCAAAAGGGAGGAAGGGGTCAAATTCAAGCCAACAATGTCAGTTTTGATCAAGGTTTCATTCCAGAATCAGGGAATTCAAGTCTTGATTCACAGCAGTCAGAGCCAGTGCAAACCAGTTCCAACATGATAACTAAATCTCAGTATGATCAAATCATGAATATGAGACATGTGCAAATTGAAGATCCTTCTGAATCAAAACAACCAGTGGTACTCGCTGCAAATGTTCATACTACTGCTACTTCATCAGGTACTATCTATGACTGGATAGTAGATTCAGGTGCCACTGATCATGTCATCTATTCAATGTCCTTAATGACTAATCCTAAATCAGTAACTGGTCTAAGTGTTACTTTACCTAATGGAGCACATACACCTGTCACACACATAGGCCAAGTAAAGATTAACAACAATCTAATCTTAGAACATGTCCTATGTGTCCCAAAGTTCACTTATAACTTGATGTCAGTTAGAAGACTGACTAATAATGACATATATTCTTTGTTTTTTGGAGCTCATGGTTGTAATGTGTAGGACAATATCTTGAAGAGGATGATTGGTTCAACTGATTTGGTGCAAGGACTATATATTTTAAAAGCTGATTCTGCTACTTCACTTGTTGTTTGTCAATCTACTGTGTTACCTGATTCCATGCTATGGCATTACAGACTTGGTCATCCCTCTAGACAAAGATTACAAACTTTACATAAGTCAATTCTCCTTTATTCACTTTTCTGCAGACTACGATTGTCATGTTTGTCCATTAGCTAAACAAAAGAGACATAGTTTTCCTCATAGCATTTCTATTTCCACTGATATTTTTGATTTACTACATGTTGATAAATGGGGTCCAAACACTTTTTGTACATACAATGGTGAATATTACATTTTGACTATTGTTGATGATCATTCTAGATTCCTTTGGGCACATTTAATGAAGACAAAATCAGAAACCAGGTCTTTATTACAATCCTTTTGTAACACAGTATTCACTCAATTCAATAAGCAAATAAAAAAGATAAGATCCGATAATGGCCTTGAGTTCAAAATGAATGCTTACTATGCACAAAAGAGAATTATCCATGAAACATCATATGTGCACACACCACAGCAAAATGGTGTGGTGGAAAGAAAACACCAACACCCGTTGAATGTAGCAAGAGCACTTAGGTTTTAGTTTGGCTTTCCAATGTCTTTTTGGGGATTGTGCATTAAACATGTTGTTATGTTGATCAATATCACACCCACACCTTTGCTACAAGAACAAACACCATATTCAATACTGTATGGCAAACAGCCTAACTATACCGATTAAAAATATTTGGATGTTTGGCATATGCAAATACAATTGCACAGGGCAGACGAAAGTTTGACAGCGGAAGTAGAAAATGTGAATAAATAGGCAATCCACCACATACAAAGGGCTACAATTTGATTGATCTTCAAACCAGGGAGTTTTTCACATCTAGAGATGTGATTTTTTATGAACATACTTTTCCTTTCCTAACTAAAGATTGCATTCCTAACAATGAATCTGTTTTACATGTCCCAGTTTTCAAAATATCAATTCTGATATGCTTCATTCACATCAGTTGGTTGGAGATTTAAATAGCCCTCCTGGAGATGAACAATATGAAGATGAACCCTTGTATGTTGGAGATGCAGGTGATGCAGATTATAATGCATCTCAGGCATTGCATGCCCCTACTTCCAATCAAGAACTGAGGAGATCCACAAGAGAGAGAAAATTGCCTACTCATCTGCAAGATTATCACATAGTCATAGCTGCCACTACAACTCCTCATACTCTTGACAAAGAATTGTCTTATGACAACTTTTCAGACTTTTACAAAACCTTTTCATGCAATCTGTCAGCTGATCAAGAACCTCAAACCTATGATGAGGCTGCTGTAGATGAAAACTGGCAAAAGGCCATGCAAGAGGAACTTACAGCTCTACACAAAACAAATACCTGGTCTATTGTTACACTACCAAGAGACAAAATGCCAATAGGTTGCAAGTGGGTATACAGGATCAAAAGGAAAGAAGATGGTACAATTGATAGATATAAAGCAAGACTTGTAGCAAAAGGATACACACAGATAGAGGACATAGACTTTCTAGAAACTTTCTCACTAGTGGCAAAAATGTCTACTATTAGATTATTCCTAAGTTTGGCCTCACTAAATAAGTGACATCTACATCAAATGGATGTTAATACAACATTTCTTCATGGAGATCTGGATGAAGAGGTCTACATGAGGCCCCCACCTGGACTTTATGTTTCCAGCAAAAACCAAGTATGCAGACTAACAAAGTCTTTATATGGTTTGAGACAAGCCAGTAGCCAATGGAATGCCAAACTGACTGAAGCACTTACCCAGGCAGGATACATCCAATCTAAGTATGATCACTGCTTGTTTACAAAAGGGCAGGGTCCTACATTTATTGTCTTCCTAGTCTATGTTGATGACATAGTGGTAGCAAGTTCTAGTTTATCAGAAATCCAGAAGCTCAAAGATTTGTTACAGTTAAAGTATTTCTTAGGATATGAAATTGCCAGATCAGAGTCTGGAATACTTATGAATCATAGGAAATATTGCTTGGATCTTCTGACAGGATTCGGTTACCTAGAAGCAAAACCTTCAAATATTCCTATGGATCCTAAGACAAAGCTGGAACCAAAAGATTCCCCATTCCTGGCTGACAACAAGTATTACAGGAGTTTAGTTGGCAAGCTCTTGTACCTCAACAACACCAGACCAGACATTGCCTTTCCTGTTCAACAATTGAGCCAATTTTTAGATAAACCTACAGAAACCCACCTAGCTGCTTCTCATAAATTGTTAAGATTTCTTAAAACAGCTCCAGGACAAGGACTTTTCTTCCCTTCTCATGGCACACCTATCCTGAAGGCATTCAGTAATTCAGATTGTGCTGGCTATACAGTATTTCTTGGTGATTCCTTGATCTCATGGAAAAGCAAGAAACAAACTACTGTTAGCAGAAGTAGTTCCGAGGCAGAATATAGAGCAATGGCTCTCACAGCGTGTGAAATTCAATGGCTCATTTATCTATTATTAGACTTTCAGATCAAACACATACAGCCTGTGACTTTATTTTGTGATAACAAGAGTGCCACCTACATTGTAGAAAATCTTGTTTTCCATGAAAGAACTAAACACATTGAGATTGATTGCCACTAATATGTAAGGGAAAAATATCAAGAAAAGGTCTTAATCCTAATGCCAGTCAGAACTGAAGATAACTTAGCCGATATCCTAACTAAACCTGTTGAAAAGGCTGTTTTCACAAGACTATGGCCCATATATCCTACTAAGAACATATTTGAAGCTACTAAAATGGTTTGATCAAGCTGATTCCAAGCAGTTAATGGTTGATCAAGCTGATTCCAAGCTACAGTTATACCTAACTACAACTTAAGGGGGGTGTTGCAGTTAATGGTTGATCAAGCTAACTCCAAGTTGCAGGACTGAAGCAGTCTGCTGATGTTGCAGCAGACAATCGTCAGCAGACACTCCTCAATAGTCTGCTGATGATCATCAGCAGCAGACCATCGTCAGCAGACACGTGAACATGGAAGTTAGTTAAGTTTGTTAAGAGTCAATTGGACCATTGTAACAACCCCAACCGTCTAGTAGGCACTTAGAAGATCTATATATAAGTCTAATTGTAGTTACAGAGCTCTCAATTGTAACAATTCTAAGAGAATCAATGAAACAAGTTTTCCCGCTCTTTCTCTCTTTTGAGCTTTACTCTTTATCTTCTTCCCGGTTTATTTTTCTGTAAATTTTGTATTTTCTCTTTTTTTTCAACACAATACGTTCAAAATCGATAAAAACATACATATACATATATATATATATACTAGTCAATAACCCGTGCATTGCACGGAGACATTTGACAATGTAATTACATTCAATTAATACGCATAATGTGTACTACAAAACAAATATCTTTCAAAACTTATTATAATATTCTACAAATTATATAAAAGATGACACATTGAGTGATGGGTATAGCAGGATAGTGAATTAAAGTTGGCTGGAGTAGGGTATGGTATGATTCGTAAGATAAGATATAGACGAAGGGGTGGGGTAGCCTTACTCCATACCCCATTGAACTCTACCTCTCTCCCCACCTTGCCCTACACACCACTACCATACCCTACCCACCACCATATCCTACCCTGACGTATATCACCATATCTTACCCTCGACATCCTTCTTATCTTAACCATTACCTACTCTACTCCACTATCACCCACCCCTACCCTACCCTACCCTACCCATCATACCACCTTACATTACCCAACACCCCACCGTATCCTACCACCACCCAACCCTACTCTACCCTATCCACCATTCCAATCTTACCCACCAGACCACCCTACCTAACCTTACCTACTACCCTATCCTATCCTACCCTACTCTATCCTACCCTACTTTACCCTACCAACCTACCAAACCCACCACTTCACCCTACCCTACCATACTCTACCCACCATTCCACTCTACCCTATCTTTTCCCTCACACCACCTTACCCTACCTTATTTTATGGTACCCCAACCTACCATACCCTACTCTACCCAACCTTACCCTACCAACCCATCACTTCACCCTACCTACCCTACCTATCCTACCATACCTTACCAACCACCACCACCACCCATACCTATCATACCCAAAACTCCACCCTACCATACCTACCCATCACCCTATCATACCATACCTTACCCACCGCCCCACCTCAGATTTTTATTTTTGGACCCTCATATACGAACATGTGTAGTCTATCATGTGTATTTTATTTAGGAAAAGAGGAATGAAAAAAAAAAATAATAAATAAATAAACGACATTAGTTGGACTCATATATGAATGCATTGCGTTGAGTAGCGTGATGTCATGTCAACAACAATAAATGCATTATGTGAGGCAATTTTGGAAACTTACGTGTCAATGTGGAGTACTCCTTAAATAAAGAATTAAATTTGATCTAATAACTATCCAAAAAAATTAATGTGGAATTAAATTTAAACTTACGTGTCAATGTATATTTTCGTAACAATTGAAAATTAATGGCGATTATCGATGTTGTCAAGGTTTTTTAAAAACAAATAAACACAACGGAAATCAAAAATGATTACAAAAACAATAAACTGTACACAACCCCTAAATGCTCTGATTTTTTTTCATGGAGAAAATGGAAATGTTGTGATTTTTTTAATGCTGTGATTTTTTCAGTTTTTTTTTTTTTTTTTTTTTTGGGCTGAAAAATAGTTATAAGCCAATAGTGAAGAGAGAAAATGGGGATAATGGAGGGGGTTGGAAGTTCAAATTTTGTGTTGTAATTTTTGTGGGATAATCTTGGCTATTTTTACCGCTAAATACAGTGTTTGATACATATTCAAATCGGTAGTTCTTTTAGATTTTTCGGTTTTAAATTTTTTTCTCCGTAATATCGGCTAGGTCTTTTTTTTTTTTTTTTTTCCAGCTAGATACATATTAGCAGGTAAATGCTGTGATTTTTTCATGGAGATAATGGAAATGCTGTGATTTATTTAATGTTGTGATTTTTTTGGCTGAAAAATTGTTATAAGCCAATAGTGAGGAGAGAAAATGGGGATAATGGAGGGTGGTTGGAAGTTCAAATTTTGTGTTGTAATTTTCATGGGATAATCTTGACTATTTAGTGAGGAGAGGTCTTACGGACGAACAAAAATATTTTTGAAGAAAAGGCACCGGATAATATAAGGCAAGTTGACTAAATTATTTAAACGCGTCAAGATCGTCAAGTTAAACCATAACACGCCCTAAAGCATTTTATCTTGCTGAGTAGATCTGTAACTATATACCCATCAGTCCATCACCAAATGTTAGCCAAATACCAAATAAGTCATCTCAAAGTAGTGCAAGTAAATACAATAATGAAGACAACTAAACTTATCTGTAATCGGATCCGGCTTAATGGTTGAGACAATTACACTTTTAAGGTGGGAACCATAATTCATTCTCATCCCCCCGAATATAATCCGAAAAAAACAACAACTAAACTTCCTCATACAACAACTCCCAAATTGATTTCATCAGTTTGGCAATATACTCTACCATTTCTAATAATCACCCCAGCTACAAAATCTACTTTTGTTGTTTGGATCTCTCAGTCTACCACTTGTAGTAATCACCCCAGCTACAAAATCTACTTTTGCTATTTGGATCTCTGCTACAAAATCTACTTTTTATTGTTTGGATCTCCCAAATTGATTCTTCATAGTCTCCCACTTCTAATAACAACCCCCCTACTGCAAAATCTACTCTTGTTGTTTCGATCTTTAGCTAAAGATACAATGCTCCCCTAAATTTAGCGAATTCAACGACCTTTAGCTAATGATACAATGCTCCCCTAAAATCCAACGATGACAATGATTCGACGTGCTCCAACCAATCGGACAAATTTGATTCATAACGCCATTTCCCAAAGGAAGTCGGATTTAGTGTGTGCAATCAGCTACGAACTTCCCTTGCATTGCCATATTAGACAAAATAAAAAATTTAAAAAAATAATATGGACAAAAAAAATTGATCAATCGATGAATCTATGAAAGTACCTGCTTCATCGACCACCCTAACAACACCAACAAATATCTTTTCATTGAATCTCTGCACCCGTTAGTCGTCTTCCATTTCGATAGCCTAGGATCCGCACAATTTGCTACAACATCAGTCCGAATGTTGTGATAAGTATTAAGTACAGAGAGCAATAAATTAAAAAAATAACATTGATGAAGGACAGCAAGAGACTCCAAGTATTCGAGTGAAATTAAACCAATGATTGTCATCAAAGAAGCTCCAAGATGGACCAATTTGATAAACAACAACTCCATTGGCAAGAGTAGAAGATTTGACACAACGCAAGAAAATCACAGGAACAACTCCATTGACAATAGCCTGAGTTCCACAATGGCCCAAATGTCTAACTAAAAGAGAATCCAAAATACATGTAGATAAAAGGCATTAAAGATTGAAGATGAACTTGTTGCATCTATCTTTTGGTAAGTGTATGGTTTCTAATTATTTCGTTGCTCAGATTGTAACATTCTTATTTGGAACAGTTGTAATTTTAGGGGAACATCTAGCTATTTCATTTAGGGGATTATCAACTTATAAACATCAATTGGAAAGAAAAAAAATTATCTATGGAAAAATTTGTGAACACATTCAGAACATTAACTTCCTTTCAATTTGAAAAAAAAAAATTCTTTTCACTAATGAAGGTCTCTTTGATCCAATATCAAGTCTTTTGCTACACGTATAAACAGAAACGAAGAAAGATGAAAAAAAAAAAAAACAAAACACAGGCATGTGTAGACAAAAAGAAAAAGGTCATGTTATTAATCAACATCGAGCTCGAAGAAATATGTTGAACAAATGATTTAGTGTGAGAATAGTAATAATAGCACCATATCCTCACACTAAATTTTTAAAAGAAAATCTCCGAAACTAATTTTCAAACCACAACCTTAAAAAATAATAGCACCATATCCTACACCAATACCATACAAAGGATGATCATAGATAATAAGTCAAAGCATAAACGTTTACCCAATTTTTAAAGTGGCACATACCGTTATCCAGTCAGGCTTCTCAGAAGTTCCTAAACGCTCGTAATTGATTTCCCATTAAATTCCTTATCTCTACCAGATTTGACAGCTACAACAGGGGAGGCCCCAGAATCACACATGTTCTGAAGTGTTTGACCTTCGGCAGTGGCTAAAATACCCCCACATAGTTAATTCTATGCTTCGACCAGACATGTCCTTGATTTGTAAACACCTTTTCTGAGTTTTGATTCCATTTTTTCGCATAATTGTGCTACAGGGACTAATGGAAGATACTACACCCATAACATCCACAAAACTGTCCTTTTCCATTCTTTCAACAACACTAATAGGACGGAATTGAAAATGCTGAAGTGGAATAGATCTGTCATCCTCAACGCGAGGCTACACAATAGAAATACTATCCAACATTATTTCACGGACATTAGGTAGGTGATTGAAAGCCTTCTGAGCAGCTTTGAGGGTCCCCTTTGATATCATAAACACCTTACCAGGCTCAATCTGGTCGTATAATTGATCTGCCTCCGTGTTAAAACAGGTTGCTCGTATTTGTCCACCATCAGCATCAATAAGGTCAAAAGAAAATATTTGCCCTCACCTTTATTGTTATTATAGCGCCTGAGATCTCCGCTTTCTTTGTCACTCTAGCCTTAATTGTCCATCTACTTTGATAAGGGTTCAAACCTGCAATGGGTGTAATCTTTGGTGGTGCTTCATATTTAGCTATCGGTCCTCTATTCATAAACATAATAGGAGGTGGCTACTGATAAGATTGCCGAGGTGGGTGCATATAATTAATAGGATGGCGCGCAACACCCATGCCATTCTCGGTCTATAATATAGAGAATTTGTATAGTGACTTGAATCATGATCTTGAAAAAAGAACTAGGAAAAAAAGTGAACTCTGTATTACGATGATCCATAACATGGGGTTGTGCTTGATAACCACCAGCTAAATTTGCATTCGGCGCTGAAACAAAACTAAATTGTTGCGCACCACCAGAAAGATCCGTTGTTTGATTAATTGGAGAGACATGACCAGATGATTTTGCAACTGGGGAAACGGCATTATCAATGTTGATTGGGAACTATTTAAGAACCCCAATAGGATCACATTTTTCAAGAATCACATCCAAATTGATGATTATGATAATCCTGCCCACAACCAAGCAAAAGAATTCAGTCAAATAATTAAGACACCTTGACAAACCTAATTAACTGCAGCATTTGCACAGATCATAAAATTGACCAACTCTTAATCCAGCAAGCAAATATGAAAAATTTTCTCGCTTTTTTTTCCACGTCAATATTCGAAAAAAATCAACAATTCATGAAACATGAAACCCAATAAAATAATATGTAATCTCTAATTCCATACAGAGTAAATTTTGCAGTTAAAATAATAATGAAAAACATAAAACACACAAAGCTGAATTGTAAATCTAAGGCAGAAATTAAATCCTTTTGGGCTTCCTCCATAGATTCATTGTTGAAAAAATCATGAGTATTGATCTAGGTAAATGAGTTAGTTTTTGTCTGCAATATACCCGCCCCCCTCCCCCCACACCCACGTAAACTGCAATATACCTAAACTGCAAATTCATTTCCCATGTTCCCACGTCCCACGTTTGCCTGAAAAAAAAATTCAAATACCAAAGTAGTAAAAGAGATAAGAGTGAAAGAAATTAAAAAAGAAATTTTAAGCTATCACCACTAATAAAAAGAAATTAACCAACCCACTATTACCACAACTTCCATTCTAACACCCCACTATTCCATGATCCGTTTTTTAATAAGATTTATCTTTTATTTTTAGCGGGTTATCGGATATTGAAAACGGTTTTTGCAGTGTATTTTCCGGGTCAATTAACGGGTAATTGGGTTAAAACCCTTCCTATATATATATATATATATATATATATATATATATATAATAAAGGAGCAAGGGCGCTTTGAGGGAAGCTTTTGGTGCTGCCACGTGTCGGGCTCTGATTGGCCCGACATTTTTTTTTTTTTTTTACTCTCTTTCCCACTTATAGCGACATTTACGATTTTTTATTTTATTTTTTCTCTAACTTTTCCCTTTTCACCTATACATACATATATATGTATCTATATATGCAAGGGCGCTTTGAGGGAAGCTTTTGGTGCTGCCACGTGTCGGGCTCTGATTGGCCCGACATTTTTGGTTTTTTTTTTTTATTTTTTACTCTCTTTCCTGGTACACTTTCCCACTTATAGCGACATTTACGATTTTTTATTTTCTTTTTTCTCTAACTTTTCCCTTTTCACCTATGGTGTGTCCGGACGGCGTCCTCCGAATTAGGTCCTCCGAACGAAGACGTCATCCGTGTGTCCGAACGATGTCTTCCGATCCGAATGAAGACGTCCTCCGTGTGTCCGAACGATGTCCACCGTGTGTCCGAACGATGACGTCCAATCCAAAAGCCATCCTCCGACTCAATATAAACCCGATGAGACGTCCTCCGTGTGCCCAAACGATGTCCTCCGTGTGTCCGAACGATGTCCTCCGATCCGAAAGACGTCCTCCGACGTTATGTTTGTGTGTCCGAACGACGTCCGATCGAATTAGGTCCTCCGAACGAAGACGTCCTCCGTGTGTCCGAACGATGTCCTCTGATCCGAAAGACGTCCTCCGACTCAATATAAACCCGATGAATGGGAACCCCCCATATAGGCTTATTGAGCGATAACCCAACTTGCAGCACTAGACATAAATATTTCTGAGGATTGGTATTTTTTTCATTTTTTTTTATTCTAGATCACACTTATATATATACTACCTTATTTCTTCTACGATATGTTTGTTTGTCCGAACGAGGACGTCCTCCGATATGTTGATGTGTCCAAACGACGCCCTTCAAATTAGGTCCTCGAGCGAGGGCGTCACAGGTGTGTCGAACTATGTCCTCCGATCCGAGCGAGGGCGTCCTCCGTGTGTCGAGCGATCGCGATGTCTGCGCGATCACGAGCGAGGGCGTGCACCGATCGAGCGAGGACATCCTCCGTGTGTCCGAACGATGTCCTCCGATCCGAACGAGGACTTCCTCCGTGTGTCCGAATGATCGATGTCCTCTGATGCGAACGAGGACGTCATCCGTGTGTCCGAACGTCCTCCGATCCGAAAAATGACGTCCTCCAATCCGAACGAGGACGTCCTCCAGTGTGACGAGCGATCGATGTCCTCCGATGCGAATGAGGCGTTCCTCCGCGGCGTCCGAACGTCCTCCGATCCAAAAAAGACGTCATCCGATCCGAACCAGGACATCCTCCGTGTGTCCGACGATGTCTTCCGATCCGAACGAAGACATCCTCCGATCCGAACGAGCACGTCCCTGTGTGTGTCGAGCGATGTCCTCGCTGCGCGATCCGAGCGAACGCCCCCGTGTGTCCGAGCGATCGATGTCCTCCGATGCTGACGAGGGCGTTCTCCGTGTGTCGAAAGAGGCCGTCCTCCGATCCGAAGAAGACTTCTTCCGATCTCCCGGCGAGGGCGTCCTCCGTGTGTCCGATCGGCGTCCTCCGATCCGAGCGAGGGCGTCCTCGGTGTCCGAACGATCGATGTCCTCCACGCGTAACGGCGAGGGCGTCGCCCGTGTGTCCGAGCGTCCTCCTATCCGAAAGATGGCGTCCTCCGTGTGTCGAGCGGCGTCCTCCGAACGAGCGAGGATGTCCTCCGATCCGAGCGAGCACGCGTCCTCCATGTGTCCGAACGATGTCCTCCGATTCGAACTTGCTCGTCCTCCGTGTGTCCGAGCGATACCGATGTCCTCCTATCCGAGCGAGGGCGTCCTCCGCTGCGATCGAGCGAGGACATCATCCGTGGGTCGAGCGATCGATGTCCTCTACGATAACGAGCGAGGGCGTGCTCCGTGTCGAAAGAGGCCGTCCTCCGATCCGAGCGAAGGCATCCTCCGATCTCCGAACGAGGACGTCCTCCGTATGTCCGAACGTTGTCCTCCGATCCGAACAAGGACGTCCTCCGTGTGTCCGAACGATGTCCTCCGATCGACGTCCTCCGTGTGTCCCAACAACGTCCTCCGATCCCAACGAGCCCGTCCTCCGTATGTCCGCACGATGTCCTCTGATCCGAACGAGGACGTCTTCCGATCCGATCGACGTCCTCCATGTGTCCCAACGACGTCCTCCGATCCGAACGATGTCCTCCGATCCGAACGAGGACGTCCTCCGTGTGTCCTCCGACGTCCTCCGACTCAATATGAACCCGATGAATTGGAGCCCCCCTATAGGCTTATTGAGCGATAACCCAATTTGCAGCACTAGATATAGGATTTTCTGAGGAGGGGTTTTTTTCCTTTTTTTTTTTTTTTTTTTTTTTTTTTTTTTTTTTTTTTTTTTCTTCTCGAAATCAAATATATATATATCATACCATATATCCTTTACGATATGTTTGTATGTCTGATGCAAAAAAACGTCACTCACACTGGTGTTCGTTGTGGAGCACCAACGTCAGTGTCACTGGCGTTGGTGTGCCACTAGGAACACCAGTGAAAGTCGTGGTTTGATGTTCTAAGATTTAACACTTTTTATAAAGGAATGTCGATCGATTGGTGTTCGCTTGTGGAACACCGCGTCGATCATGACGTTGGTGTTACGACCGGCGTTGGTGTTCCACAAGAACACCCGGTGTGGTGACGTTCCTTTATAAAAAATCATCGGTGCCAGAAGTATTTTTTGTCGTGCTGTGAGAAAGAAGTGCCGGAAGTAAATTAAAGTGCTTAATAGAACCCACCAAAAAAATAAAGAAAAGGTTAAAATAGATATAGAAGACGGAAAATGGGTAGAAGACAAAAACCTTTCCTGGTACACTTTCCCACTTATAGCGACATTTACGATTTTTATTTTATTTTTCTCTAACTTTTCCTTTTCACCTATACATATATATATATATATATATATATATATATATATATATATATATATATATATATATATTGTCTTTTCTTTTTTTTTCTCACCTCCTCCAATCTTTTGCAACGCTTTCGAGTTTTTTTTTATCCGATTTCTTATCTTATTCTATTACATTATATCGTTTCGTATTTTAATTTTATTTTATTATAGATTTTTATTATAAATATCAACTTCGTGACATGTTATTTTTTTTTCCGTTCGTTACATTATACAATGATATATTTATGCTTCTTTCCCCTTCAGATTCTAACGTATTCTTTTTTTTTCGGTCGTTGCATTATCCAAGGAGTACTTTGTTAGTATTTCGCATCTTCGGTTTATAACGTGTTTTCATGGTTTTTTTATTATAATTTTGGCTTATACCAACGTTTGTGCGCTTTTTGTTTTTTATGGTTTTTATTTTTATCCGGGATCCTTTATGTTTCTTACGTTTTTTATCTTTATTTTATTGCCGTGGTTTTGAATTTTTTCGATTCCCGGTGTACATTTCCTTACGATACGGGACTATAGTGGGGCTGACACGTGACACCTTTTTATTTTATTTTTAAAATTTTTTTTTTCGTAATCGTATATTTTTGTGTTTTCTTTTCTTTCTTCGTAGTTTTTTTTTTTACATAATCTAATATCGTTTGTATTACGCTTTCTTCTCCGGGATCCTTTATACTTCTTACGTTTTTTTTTTTTTTTTATTTCCGTGGTTTTGACTTTTTCCGATTCCCGATGTATGTTTCTTTACGATATTTAGATGATTTTGCCTATCTCTCTTAAACCGTCTGCTCACTTAATATCCCCGTTTTTTTAACGATGATGTTTCGTATCATGTATGTTTTTTAGTTGTGTTTTTATCGTTACTTTTAATTGTTGATTCTTATATTTTATGTGTCGCATTTTTCGCGTTAGTTTAAATGTCTTCGATATGTCGTGTGTCGGTATATTATTTAACTCTTTTTGTTGTTTTATATCGAACTTTCCATTATACTTTTTTGAATATTACGTGTCTTGAGCTCTCGTTTGTAAGGTGTAACTCTATTAATCAATCATTTGTTGTATGGTTTTTAAGAAGTCAGTGGAAAAACTTCCCGGACGTCGTTTACGGGAACAAATCTAATTATTAAAACCAAAAGATTCGACTATAGTTTTTTTTTATAGGTTATGCGATTGCATACAAGTTTGACACAAGTTAGTTTAATAACTACCAAAATAATTATTAAATTGTTTCTTATAGACTTTGTTAATATTAATAGTAGTTATTAGATATAGATACACCCTATACATATGGTGACCTGTACATAGTTTTATTATAATTACTACTACTTTTATATAAGATGCTATATGTAATGTAATATTAATGTATGTTATCTTGTTTAATTCCTTCAAGACCTTTACTTACTGCATATCGTCACACTATATAGCACATAAAAACACACCAACATGATAGATACCAATCTGGAATGGGCATGCACCGTGCATTATGCACGGTGTACAGAAACTAGTATATATATATAGAAAGAAAGAAAACAAAGGAGCGAGATACCAGTAGTGAAACAAAACCTTGTGATAGCCGGCCCCCATGTGGCCATTATTACAGTTTAATAAATGCTTTCATTTTTTTCACACACAAAAAGATAGTTACGCATCGGCCATCGAGCCTTCTTCCCTTTTCACATTAGTATATAATGGAGTAGTACGTAGTAGAACCATAATACAGTATAGTATTAAATGAATGTGTTTATTATACAGATATATATACAGAGACAACATTGGACTGTGATTGTACAATTGCTGCTTTTTAGTTACAGCTTTAATTTGCACCCATTTTTGTTTCATGTACAATTGCTGCTATAATAGTAGTAGAACCATAATACGGTTGTATTAAATGAATGTGTATTTTTTTTTTTTTAATATATATATTTGTTACACATGGCACTGCAAAACAAAATTATTCTTAGCACGTTACTTGTTAAGAAAACCATTTGGCAGAAACAACATTGTTAATTAGAGACGCTCGTTGTTATGTATAAAAACGTCACCGACGATGATATTTTTCACCATTGTCTCGTCTTTATGTTAATAATTAGAAAAGAAAAAAATCACAAAACTATGTGGTGTTAATAAAATCCGTGGTGATATACATACTTTGTCGATCTGTTCCTATATTTGGTTGATGTACGTACTCTGTCTGTCCCTAAATATAAGTAATTGTAACATTTTTGTTTTGACCTTTAGTATAATTCTATTCACAATTCAACCATTTTTATTTGCTTTGCAAGTATTGTATGTATGATATTCAATTGTGTACTAGGCATTTAGTAATAAATTTAAGATACTTAACAATTTCCTTAAGTTAGATTAACACTCTAAAATGACTTATATTTATGGACGAATTAGTAGTTGTCATAATCTTACTCCCTCCGCTCCAAAATATAGGTCTGTTTGGTTTTTTGGCTTTGTTCCAAAATGTAAGATTGTTTAAAATATATACCAATGGAGGGATCATTGCGCTATTCTTCATTTTACCTATAATTTATTATCAATACATGTATTTTTCATTATTTTACAACTATTGTATTAATGATAGTTAAAGTATATTTTAGATTTTCATGTACAAAAATTATAACACCTGACCACTTTCTTAAACTTACTGAAAAGTCTAAACGAAATTATATTTTAAAAAGTCTAAACAAAGTGAGGCAATGCTTTGACTTTAGCATGGAAATGACTTAAAAATCATTGGATTTCATATCACACATTGTTATAAATAAAGATAAGCTAAGGGAAAAAAAAAAGGTAAATGTTTTTTTTTTTTAAAAACGTAAATGTTGTTTTAATTTGGAAATGATATTTTATCACATAAAAAAGGAAAAATATTTTTGACAACTATATAGATAGTACTAATTAAACATCATAATAAGTTGTAGTGGGGTTGTCATTAATAAAATTATGTAAATGGGACATGTTGGTGATAAGGCATGCCACATAGCATGATATCACTTAAAGCACAAGACTTATATGAATGAATGAATGAATAAAAGGCATTAATTTCAATATTGAGATAGCATGCCATGCATTGTCCCTGATCAATAATAATTCAAACCCTCCCCCCCCCTCCCCCACCCCCCCTCTTCCAAGTCAGAAGAAGTGATGGGGATTGGAGAGTTAGCCCTTTTTTTTTATCTTCCAAAATACGCCATTTTGAAACCCTTTAAAGCTAAGCAAAACCCCCATCTTAACAGCTTTTTCTTTCCCTATTTTATAAAAGAGGCAAAAACATCAAGTATCATTTACCATGATGGTAGTTGGTTATAGTTGTGTTGTCTAATTCTTGTGTACTAAAATTATTATGGAACCATATGCATCTCTCATTAATTATATAAATACCAATTAATTAATTGATGCCCTATATATATTATGAAAGATTTTGTTCTTGTTTTTTCCCCTCATAATTAGAAGATCGTCCTTCTGTAGCTAGGATGTGGAAAGAATTTTAATGTTTTAATTTATGATCACTTGATAAAGATTATTAAATGATACACTACAACTACTTAATTTATGGTGATATTAGTATCATAGCAGTTGTGACGCAATGTCTAATACAATACACTATATATTACGTTATTAATAATTTTGAGTCATTTCTTGGGGTAAAATTGTGGTAGTAGCGTTTTCGTTAATTTTATTTCCCGTCACTGTTGTTGTTGTTGTTGTTTTTCTTTTATTTTTTTATTTTTTATTTTTATACGAAGAAAGAAACATTTCCTGTCACTGTTTGTTCAATAAAAGATGTTACACACCAATTTATAGATCGCGCTAATACATTAATTGCATAAGCTAGCTAGTATTTACTATAATATAATAGCTTTTATATATATATATATATCTATATATAATATATGGAGGAGTGAATTTAATCCAATTACCCGCAAAAAAACCGATTGACCCGCTCCAAACCCGCTTCATTTCCTAAAATAAAAATATATTTGTAAAATCCTGCATTAACTCCTATTAACTCCCAAAATTCAAAATTATTATTCAAATTCAAAATTCATAATTCAAATTGTTATTTCCTTTTATTTGATTCCAAAAATCTGCATTAAATTCATAATTATTATTCAATTTCAAATTTCAAAATTCAAATTCTTATTTCTACCTTACAAGTGATTCCAAAATCTATATATATAGTCATAATTCCTACCTTACTTTGAAGAGCCATAATTCGAGAAGAGCTTTTGCTGATCGAAATTTGACATTAGCACAGGTTTGAAAATGATTTGTTTGTTTCCTTTTGTTTTGTTTAACATTGCAAGGTGTTTATTGTGAGATGAATGAGATTATGATGGAAGAGTGATCACCAGTGACTACGTACGGATCAAGACACATTTGTTTTGGTTTAATGTAAATTGCTCTTCAAAGAAGCCTTTCATTAATTTACGGATCAAGACTCAAATTTTAACTTTTTTTTTCCGGTTTTAATCATTTAACAGGTAGATTTTTGTGCTGAAAGTGGAAACTGGGTCATAGTTCAAGCATACCTACGAGTACAGGTACTTCTTTCATACTCTTTTGTTTCTCTTTATTATTATTTTTTTGAAATTGTCAATTGTTATTTCAGCTAGCTTTGTTTTTTCTCTGGCATAGTGTATCTCCATCTATTAATCATGTGACATTTTAAAATTTTGAATTTTCAGGCATGGCGAATTTGCTCCCCAAGAACCGTCTCATCTCTAAAATTAATATACTTCATTTTATTTAAATTTTTTTTGACAAACAATTTTAATTTTATCATTTCATCTTTTCCGTCATAGTGTATCTCCATCTATTAATTGTGTGACATGTTAAATTTTTGAAATTTCAAGCATGGCGAATTTGCTCCCCAAGAACCGGCTCATCTCTAAAATTAATATACTTCATTTTATTTAATTTGTTTTTGACAAACAATTTTAATTTCTTTCAGGATCTACTTCATGCTTTGAAATAAATAAATTTGTATACATAAGAACATGTTGGAAGAAATCTCTGTTTAACAATGTATTTTTCTATTTTTGTTCCTCATACGGCCTAGCCTTTGTTAGTTGAAGCTTGGTTTAATTTCTCTATTTGTGAATTTATTTATGCGCACTCTAGAAAATCAAATCTACGAACATTATTGTGCTTTTATTGTTTTGATACAAAAAGATGTCAATAAAACGGTGATGCATTATAAGTTACATTTAGGTGAAGTATATTCACTTTATATTTCCTGCATAAAGGTTCATGATTGTGAAAATATGGCTTTATAATTTCATAGATAGTCATTTTTTGAATTATTGACCATAATTAGGAAATCGGTTGAGAAATTTGTGGGAATTGAGATTTTGAAAATATGTCTTTCTTTAATTTGGTAGATAATGATTGATATTGAATTTTGGCAATGATTAGGAAATAGATTGAGGAATTTGTGGGAGTTGAGATTAGAAAATATGCCTTTATCATTTAAGTAGATATTGAATTTTTATTTTTACTTTTGAATTCTTGGCAAGGATTAGGGAAATAAGTTGAGGAATTTGTGGGAGTTGGGATTTTTAAAATATGCCTTTTTTAATTTAAGTAGATAGTGATTCTTTTTTTTAAATTCTTGGCAATGATTAAGGAAACCGGTTGAGGATATTGTGGGAGTTGGGATTTTCAAAATATATATTTTTTAATTTCGTAGATAGAGAATTTCTTTTATTATTTTTTTGAGTTATTTGCAATGATTTGGTAAATTAGTTGATGAATTTTTGGGATATGAGATTCTGAAAACATGGCTTTATAATTTAAGTAAATAGTGAAGTTTTTTTTTGTGTTCTTGGAAATGATTAGGAAATCAGTTGAAGAATTTATGATAGTTGAAATTTTGAAAATATGTTTTTTTAATTTTGTAGATAGAGATTTTTTTAATTATTGGCAATGATTAGAGAAATCGGTTAATGAATTTGTGAGATATGTTTTTATAATTACGTAGATAGTGAATTTTTATTATTTTTTGAATTATTTGCAATGATTAGGAAATCAATTGTGGAATTTGTGTGAGTTAAGATTACGAAAATATGCCTTTATAATTTAAGTAGATAGTGAATTTATTTTTTTGAATTCTTGGCAATGATTAGGAAATCAGTTGAGGAATTTGTGGGAGTTAAATTTTGAGAATATGTTTTTTTCTTAATTTATTATATAGTGATTTTTTTGAATTCTTGCAATGATTACGGAAATCTGTTGAAAATTTTGGGGCTGGGACTATGAAAATATGCCTCTTTTTAATTTAAGTAGATAGTGAATTTTTATATTATTTTCTTTTGAAATATTGACAATGAATATGGTATATCATTTGAGAAATTGTGAGATTTGATATTATGAAATTATGACTTTATAATTTTGTAGATAGTAAATTTTTTCAAAAGAATATTTTCTTGATTTAATTAAAATATAAAAACGAAATTTAAAAATTTATAAACAAAATCAAACAAGATCTCCTATAAAAATGAAATCTAAAAAACTCTTCCTCAAAAACAAAATCTAAAAAACCCTTGATTTAATTAATACAAAAAAATACAACCATAAAATAATTAAAAAATTCCTTAATTAAAAATACGAGGTAAATATAAAATGAAGTTAATTAAAATATTAAAAAGTCCTAGAGATTTAAAAAAATCATTGATTTAATTAAATTATAATAAAATACGAAATTAAACAAATACATAAACAAAATCAAACAAGATCTTCTAAAAATGAAATATTTAAAAATACCCTTCATTTAATTAAATAAAACATGTAATTAAAAGCAAATTAATAGAATCATATGCAATCATAAAATATTTACACAATGATAAGCACATTAATAGCGTGTGATTTCACAATAGTATCATATTAATAGCGTTTATAATAAAATCAATTTATTAGTGAACCAAAAATGTAAATCGGCATATTCGAAAAACTAAAAACAAACTATTAAATAAAACCGCAAATCAATCAAAAAAAAGATAAAAAAATACAAAATCAGTTAATTTATTGTAAAATCGAAAATCTCTCCCGGTCCCAAGCATTAAATCCGAAAAATCTGCCAGCAAATAAAAGAAACCCTGGGGAAAAAAAAATTAAAAAAACATAAAATATAAAATCAATGAATTTATTACAAAATAAAAAATCTCTCAACAATTTAAATTAAAAAAATTTCCCCACACATAATAAAATGTACCAGCAAATTAACAAAAACCGGTATTAATAGCGTTTATATTCAAATCAATTTAAAATTTCCTCTTTCAAAAAAAGTCAAACGTAACTTTAAAAAACCACCGCTTTAGGAAAATAGTAAAATGAAAATTTAAAAAACCGACTCTTTAGAAAAAACCACTCATAAAAAAAATGGTTAAAGATTTCACATGAATATAATTTATGTGCAATCCTCTAAAATATTTACACAATGATAGCACATTAATAGCATGTGATTTGGCAATAATAGCATATCAATTGTGTTTATACTGAAATCAATTTAATAGTGAAAGAAAAATATAAGTCAGCGTATTAGAAAAAATAAAAACCGACTCTTAAATAAAACCGGCAAATAAATCCGGAAAAAAAAAATTTAAAAAAAAACAAAAAATACAAAACCTATGAATTTATTGCAAAATCGAAAATCTCTCCCAGGCCCAAGCATTAAATCCGGAAAATCTTCCAGCAAATAATAAAAACACAGGGAAAAAAAAATAAAATAGAAGAAAAGACAAAAAATAAAAAATCAATGAATTTATTTCAAAATCGAAAATCTCTCACCAATTTAAATAAAAAAATTCGCCCCACACGTAATAAAATCTGCCAGCAAATTAAAAAACCAGGTAAGGTATGGTAGGGTGGTGGGTAGGCCAGGGTAGGTAGTGGTGGTGGTGGTGGGTAGGGTAGGGTAAGGTATAGTAGGGTGAAGTGGTGGGTAAGGTAGGGTAGGTAGGTTACAGTAGGGTAGAGTATGGTAAGGTAGGTTGGGTTAGTGGGTAAGCTAGGGTAGGGTAAGGTAGGGTTGTGGAGGGTTTAGTAGGGTAGGATAGGTTGGGGTAGTGAGTAAGGTAAGGTATGGTGTTGTGATGAGTAAAATAGAGTATAGTGGAATGATGGATAGGGTAGGATTAGGTGGTGGGTAAGGTAGGGTTGGGGAGGGTTGAGTAGGGTAGGATAGGTTAGGGTAGTGGGTAAGGTAATGTATGGTGGTGTGATGGGCAAGATAGGGTATAGTGGAATGGTGGATATGGTAGGGTTGGGTGGTGGGTAAGGTAAGGTAGGGTGAAGTGGTGGGTAAGGTAGGGTTGGAGAGGATTGAGTAGAGTGTGATAGGTTGGGATGGTGGGTAAGGTATGGTATGGTGGTGTAGTGGATAAGATAGGGTAGAGTGGAATGGAGGATATGGTGGGGTTGGGTGGTGGGTAGGGTACGGTGGGGTGGGGTGGGGTGGGGTGAAGGTAGGGTGGTATGATAGGCAATGTAGTGTAGGGTAGGGTTGGGGTGGATGAATGTAGAGTAGAGTAGGGAAGGATAGGTTGGGGTAGTGGGTAAGGTAAGGTGTGGTTGTGTGGTGAGTAAGATAAGGTAAAGTGGAATTGTGGATAGGGTACGGTTAAGCGGTTGTAGGGTACGGTGGGGTGGTGGGTTGAGTAGGATAGAGATGGATGGGGTGGTAGAAAGGTAGGGTGGTATGATGAGTAAGGTAAGGTTAGGGTGGATGAAAGTGGAGTAGAGTAGGTAATGGGCAAGGTAGGTAGGATGTCGAGGGTAAGATATGGTGATATCGGGTAGGGTAGGATAGGGTGGTGGGTACGGTATGATAGCGGTGGGTAAGGCAGGATGGGTAGAGAGGTAGGGTGCAATGGGGTATGACATAGGACTACTCACCCTTCGCTTATATCATACCTTATGAACCATATCATACCCTACTCAAGCCAACCTTAATTCACTACATTGCTCTATCAATCACCCAATGTGTCATCTTTTATATAATTTGTTTAATTCCAATCCTTCATATTCTATTCAATTCAATTCTTGCGTAACAAATATGCCAATAAAATCTTCTTTCATCCTTCAAAAAAATCTTCTATTGAAATATACGTTCTCCCGTGCAATGTTAAAAACAAATTAATATAACCACAATTATTGGCATCGAATAACTTTTAGACATATTGTGTGGTATGTTTTTACTTTATCTCGAAGGTAATCACATTTAATAAATACGCCTCGCAATGCACGGGTTTATGATAGTATATATATATATATATATATATATATATATATATATATGTGTGTGTGTGTGTGTGACTCCGTGTGACACGATGATGATGTTTTCACACCTCCCACTTCAACATGATGAATGTAAAGTACTGTGTACTACAATATTAGTTTTATCTAAAGTAATATTAATACACGCCACACTGAATATGAATATTTTCTTCAATTAAAATATGGCGTGTTTAAGTGTGTTTGTCATGGTGCTACTAAGTTTTTCCCCGTTTGAAGTTGTGTGATTAAACAACTTCATGAAATTGTGGAGTTTAACATTGAGGAAAGAATATTGTTTTAGGGAATCAAATATAGTGTAATGGTATAGACCATTGCACTCCCCGATTATAACCATAGTTTGTTATCATCCCCGTTCCTGATATAATAAAAATCTCTTTTTCATTCCTCAATATTTTTTTTACTATATTGTTTTTGTATATGGTGAGTTGGTCTATTTACAGCTAAAAAAATAAAGATTTCCACTCAAAATGAGGTCAAAGCTTCAACCCGTGTAGATAGGAAAACTTTATATCATACAACCGTGGTAAAAATTATATCAAGTGACATGTATTATTATATTCACATATTTTTTGTAACGCCCCGTTCCCGGACACCGAATCCTTATCCGGAAATGGAACGTTCGGCACGTATAAATTAAAAGTAAATTCACTTTATACGTAAGCCTCTACTACGTCGTATCAAATTAAAGCAAACGGAAGCAAAAACTCGGGTATAAAATTTCTAAATGTTTAAGAATAGAAAAGGGAATCTAAAAGCGGAAATGTAAACTTATTACATTTGAGAAAGTACGAAAATCCCAAAAGAAAAGTACTACAAGTCTCGAAAGACCAAAAGTCTACCTCAAAAGTATCAAAAGTAATCCAAATGTAAAAGTAAAGCGGTAAATGATAAGTCTTCAATGGCGCCGTCAAGCGTCGTCGTCGAACTCCTCCTCGAAAACACTGTTTCGTCTTCTCATCCCCAAACACATAGAAAACATGCATTTGAGGTAAGTATAACGTACTCAATAAGAAAGAGAAGCTATGATAACAATCGTAGTTTATAAGGGAAAGATATTCAAATCGATTGGTTGTTTATGTGAGACCGACTCAATCTATGGTTCATTTCATGTCCATCAACATGAATTGACTAAAGCGTTTCTACTAAGCTTATACGTGTTACAACCGCACTCAAGGCACCTTCTGCGCGATCCACCTTTGGGACACTCTTTTGCAACATATTAGTGGATCACACCAATATCCACGGAGACTAAAATAGGTAGACTCCGATAGCTCGCGGCGTCTCGTGAGAGTCCCTCCGCACTTAGGGTCTTTGACCCATCGAGTTCTTCCACCTTCGGAGGTAGCACATGCATCGCGATTTAGTCCGGTGCAGCCAAGAGAGACATGTTGTTTAATTTTTTACTAGTCAAGCACGTTGATTATTAGGATGATTAACTAGCCACCTAAGTGTTTTCAAATAATCTCCTCACACATACTACTCTCTCCCTAGACCACTAGACACGGACAAGTCCTAGCAATTACACAGACATTGATGAATGCTAACTCATCAAAGCCACAAGCCTATCATGCTCTTCCGACGGATCCGAACTTCAACTCCCTTTAAGAGTACATTCGGTGTTTTAAGCGAGCGAATCGAAGCTCAATTCAGGCTTGTTCAAGTTTATACTGGTGTTAACATATCACGTTTAAAGGTTTAGAAATGATAAAACGTACTTATAAAGTGAACATCAACCAAGCGCCCGTTTAAAGACATGGGCGCTGTCTGGAACCTCACTGGGCGCCCGTCCACTTTCCCGAGACGCTCGTCCCCCTAAAAGCGACTACAACCTGAATGTAAAATAACACCTCAGACGCCCGTCCGAGAGAAACCAGACGCCCGTCGAGAAATGTGACCAAAGCGGGCGCCCGTCGAGAGAAGCCTAGACGCCCGTCCGACTTGGGTTTCAACTAGAACCCTAAAATCTTCAAGTTCGATCCAAATCAGTTTCTAACCCAAAAATAACAGCAATTTATGCATCAGAAACACATAGAGTCATATCTAAACATACCACCTATCGTCTATGATCATTGATCAACCAAAGAGCTCATCTTTCTATCGGCAAAAACTCCTTACAATTCATATAAACCTTATAAAAGACCATTGAATTCATAGAGATGGTTTCCTTACCTATTTGCGGCCATAAAACTAGTCCAAAAGCCTCGAAAAGCTGCTTTGCACTTTCCACCAGCCGATAACAAATCGTTGCTTTCTTCACAACGGTTCTAAACCTTTCGTCTACGATCACGAAACGATGAATCCTTCTCTCGAATTATGAAAAACTCTTTGGCTCACTCTTTTTTTCTCTGCAAGCACCTGAGGGAAGGCAGGGTGATAATCGATTTGTTTTGTGTTTTAGGTTAATGGAAATTTAGTGTAAAATTTCCTTTAAATACCCATTCCCAAAATAACCCATTTTTCCTTAAACACCTTTGTTAACCAAAATAGATTTTTATCCCTTAATTGCATACACACATAACTTGAAATATATATAATTAGCACATTACTTAACTCCGTTAAAAGAAAAGAAACAACAATATTTCGTTTTCGCAAAATGACACGTCTGCCCTTTCCCGAAAATCAGAATATTACATTCCTCCCCCCTTAAAAGGAGTTTCGTCCTCGAAACTAGAACATACCTGGTAGATCAACAAACTCTTGGAATTCATTGATCATGTCGCTTTCCACTTCCCAAGTTGCCTCCTCGGGTGAGTGATTACTCCACTGAACTAACACCAAAGGAATCATCCGCCTCTTAATCGTCTTTTCTTTCCGGTCTAAAATCTTGATTGGCCTCTCGTCATAAGCCAGATTATCTTGTAAGATTTACGGATTAACCGTCGTTCAACATCATTCTTCGTCGGACATTTCTTCAACATCGAAGCGTGAAATACGTTATGGACTCGACATTGATTACGGCGCAATCAAGTTTATAAGCTAATGTCCCAACTCTTTCCAAGATCTCAAAGGTCCAACATACCTTGGACTTAGCTTTCCTTTCGTCCCAATGCGTTTCACTCCCTTCATCGGTGAGGCTCGTAGATAAACTCTATCACCGACTTCAAACTCAAGAGGTCTTCTAACATCACCCCAACTTTTCTCGCTGTCTTGAGCGCCTTCAAATTCTTCTTGACCAACCGAACCCTTTCCTTTGCTTGTTCAACCATTTCCGGCCACGTGATACCTCTCTCCCGACTTCATCCCAAAAGCAGTGGCGTCCGACATCTTTTCCCATCAAACGCTTCAAACGGCGGCATGCCTATGCTTGCATGAAAAGCTGTTGTTATAGGCAAACTCGCTACCGATAGGTAATCATCCCATGATCCGCCTACCTCCAAAACACAAGCTCTTAACATGTCTTCAAGTGTTTGGATGGTCCTCTCAGATTGTCCATCCATCGAGGATGAAAAGCCGTGCTCAAATCCAACTTAGTTCCAAAGGCTTCTTGTAAGCTCTTCCAAAATCGATCGAGCGAACCTCGAATCACGATCCGAAACTATCGAGATAGGGACTCGTGTAGCTTCACTATATTGTCCAGATATAGTGTCGTCATCTTCTTCAACGACATGTCAACTTTGTATGGCAAGAAATGGGAAGATTTGGTCAATCTATCCACAATTACCCAAATTGCATCATGCCCTCCCTTTGTCCTAGGTAATCCGGTGATGAAATCCATCGTAATCTTATCCACTTCCATTCGAGGGATGTCCAATGGCTTAAGCATTCCCGGGTCTTCTATGTTCTCGCTTTAACCTTCCGACAAACATCACACTCGCCACAAACTTGGCTATTTCCAACTTCATCGAGGCCACCAAAATCTTTCCTTTAAATCTCTGTACATTTTAGTAGCACCTGGATGAACCGGAAAAGCAATTATGTGTGCCTCTTCCATAACCCTTTGTCTTAGGCCGCCGACATTAGGTACACACAGACGATCCTGGTACCACAGATTTCCACTCTTATATAGCACGTAACCAACTGTAGGCTTCTCTCTAGCCACCCTCTTCAAATCAACCAAAACCAGATCTTTGTCTTGCTTCTCCCGAATGTCATCCATCAACTCGAGATCTTGCTAACAACGGTGCCACAAAGCTCGCCGGTCTTCGATCGATCAAATCTTACGATTTGCAGCCCATCTAGCCTTTACGCCACTACCTCAACACCTGGAAGTCGCAAACCTTTGGTTTCTGCTCAAGGCATCTGCTATTACATTTGCTTTTCCCGGATGGTGCTGAATATCCAAATCGTAATCCTTTACAAATTCTAACCATCTCCTCCGTCTCATATTGATTCTCTTGGGTGAAGAAATACTTTAAACTCTTATGGTCGGTGAAGATCCTTGCTTTAACTCCATACAAGTAGTGCCTCCAAGTCTTTAAGGCAAAAACTACCGCTGCCAACTCTAGATCATGTGTCGGGTAATTTTTCTCATGCACCTTCAACTGCCTAGATGCATAGGCGATCACTTTCTGTTGGGGAGATTTTGCATCATTAAAACAAAAGAAAATTTATAAACCTATACTACCATGCAAAACTACCTCCTAACCGGCCGAATACCGGGTAGTTGCTAGTAAAGTTGGATAAGTACGGGTATCGATCCTCAGGGAAAAGGGCTGTTGAATCTAACTTATTAATTCTTCTTTATTAACCTAAACCTAAACTAAAACGGAAAAGTAAACTGGACAGATGATTGTTAATCCAAAGCCAGGAAGGATAATTGCGATCAACATAAAATAAATCTAAACTACAACAATAAATCTATCTAACGAACATGATAATGATCAAGCGATCAAACATGGAGCGAACCATAATCCACCATCCCGCAACCCTTAATTTCTTTCCTAGATTATCTTATAGTGATTTAATTCAAGTTGTGGTTTCACCTATCAAACGTATGAATTCCTACTTTGTAGATGAATTCGCCTATCAATCTCTATCTTTCGATTTACGGAGATTAACGCATCATAAAATAAACCAAGGTGCAAGATTTACTAGATCTAACAACTCAGACATTCAACCTATCAACTTTCATTTGACATAGATCAAAGCGTCTATTCTTTCCTATGGTGATCTCGCGTTTACCCGACTTTCGTCTATGGTAAACATCAATAACAACATCTTTCGATATAAATTGCATTAACAAATAAACGCATGGAAAGAAAGCGAACTTTAAATTGAATTCATACATAAAAGATCCAAAGATGAAAACTTACAGTGCGGAAAGATTAACCATGGCTGCCCCAAGTTCAAGGCTCAAACCAACACCATGGGCGACTAAAAGGAAGAAGAAGAAAAAAAAAACATCTAATCTAACCCCGGATCACCCGAGCACAAGGCTCGGGTGATCGCCTGAAACTCCCGAATCGCGTTGGCGTTGCTCGTGATTTTAGCGTATAAAATTCTGATGTCATTAGGGTTGGGGCGCAGCTGTTTAAATAGAAAAACTAAAGGCGGTTGCTACACGAATCGCGCTCGGACGCCCGTTTGAAGATTCCGGACGCTCGTCCACTATTTCCAGCAACAGCATCCAAACTTGTAACGCTCATATCTCGGTCCTCATAAGTCGGAATGAAGTGATTCAAAATCCTGTAGAATCCTCTCTTCAAGCCCTACAACTCTTCTCTTGAGGTCGAGAGTCAAATCAGTTTATATCATATCAAGAACTGCGTCGGAAGGTCGTTACTACCGGAATCTGATTTTCCGACATTTATCTTGAGTGATTTCTTTCCTTATATCTTTCAATCTTCCATAACTTTGATTGATCCTTTCCAAGCACGAATTTGGCTCTCTAAAATCCTCTCTTCCATCATCAATGAGTATCTACAACAATAGGAAACATACCAAAGCGTAACGTATTTCCAAAATAACATAAAATCATCAATTAAGCACATAAATCATTACGTTTTGAGATTTAACTATTAAAAACATCATTTACTCAATATTTCATTTATAAGCTCGATTTCTATGAAAAACATAAGATTATGGGGATATTGACATAAAATATATCCTTATAAAGCGTATAAAATCACCCTTAACAACTCCCCACACTTAAACCTTGCTCGTCGAGCAAGACAAAACATAATCATCACCGAGACAAATAAACATCTTAGCAAATATAAAACATATTCAAGTAGTTTAGAGGTTCACCCAAGTGCGTGTGTGCATAGCCATAGTAAACTTCCACTAAGTCCACACTTGAAAATTTATCAAGCAAAACTAGCCAACATCTCATTTAAATTAGAAATATAAAAGCGATTATAACACGCACCTCACAAAACATACAGATTCGAAAAGATAATAGGGAGCATTTAAAATATTTCCGACATACTTAGAGGATAATCCTACAACATATCTTTCGGTTTATCTTTGGGGATAAGATTAACGATAACTAAGTCTTCCATTTAATTCATATCACTTCTTATGCAAGTTGATTTAACTATTGCTCATTTAAGCGTACATCGAATGAGCTATTGCCCTCGTAGTAGAATAGGACATTTCACGATAATCCCTACCTACTCAAATCATAAGGCGACTTTTACATTTGTCGTGAGCTTTGGTCATCATAGTGGAATAGGACATACGTGGTATACCCTACCTCACTCAAATCATCGACCAGCTTTCGACACACCCATTTACAATTTCAAACAACTTCACTTATTAACTTCATTTCAAAAGCACAATAGTTACGTTTCATTTATCACATTCAAACCTTCAGATATTCACAGTATGTCATACTTTAACTCTAAATACAAACTATTAAAATTTCGAGTTCAGTATGCAAGCAAAGAAACATGCGATAATCATTAAAAATCTCTAATCAAATGGGTATAGCTTTAAAAATATAGCTCATCATCTACTATGGCACGTGAAAAATAGATCAGGTGAGACATCTAAAATTACTAAATATGCAAAATAATGCACCAATGACATAAGAACTCGAATAAAGATATGCATTTGTTCACTCGGGACAAAACAAAAATTTGTAAAAAATTAGCACTTTTCATAGAAATATAATAGTAGTATGGCAAATGAATGTAGATACCTATTCCCTCCCCCACACTTAAATTACAACATGTCCTCATGTTGTGCAGTAATAAAGAAAAGATAAAAGAACTTAGCTGATTTCGTGATGATCCGAAAATTGGCTGAAGAGGACAACAATGGTGATGTCATATGGAGTCCTTCCCAGCTTCAAATCCAAAGCTAGCTTAACAAAGACACTAGAAATGTACTGCACCACTCGACGAAACATGGCGTTATCTCGGGGACACGGGGAATAACAAATTGCGAACTCGGGGCGTAAGCACATGATATAACGGCTCGAGATGGAAAAATCACCACACGAGGAAAGTACAGGACACCTAAGCATCAAATAAGCCACGAAGCTTATAATACAAATACTGATCCAACATGTGCATACGAAATAATGATACATGGAACATTACAAAATAGTAGGGCTAGGTGCAACTACATGAAAATATATTACAATGTAGCCTACATTATATGCAATCCTAAAAATAAAAAAAATGAATAAAAATAAATTCTGACAGGCTCGGGCTGAGCAGGTTTCGAGGACAACCCTACAGTGACTACGGCCCGTGCAGAATCAAAAAATAAAAAAAAAAACGAGGTAGTATTACGGAAACCGACAGTTAACTACACTCAGGAAAAATAAAAGAAAAATAGAAAAACAATGCAACTAGATGATATGCAGCTAAATGATATGCATCTAAATGATATGCAAAAATAAAAGAAAATGAAAGAAAGAAAACTAGCCCACTTATTTGCGACACGACATGTATATAATAAAGCGTCTACCAAATAATGGTGAGTTACGATAACGGCGATTCTGTTCATTACATGCATTGTGAGACGCGCCTTAAGACTCGTCAAAGGTGATAGCATTATGGAAAACCAACGATTAGCTATACTAAAAGCAGATATAACTCATAAGGAAAAGGGCGTAGCATACGAAACCGGCGGTAGCTACCCGTATGAATTACATAAACAACAAGGAAGCACATAAGTCTCAAAGCTTAAGAGATTCATCACGCGGTATGTAGCATACGAAACCGACATTAGCTACTAAATAAGAATAAGACCGAGTTATAGCGTCACGAGAACCGGCGAAATACTATAACTTGCATAGATGAATCATATATAAAGAATTGATCAATTATCTAACATGGATTCATAGATGGAAAGGTAAAAACATATAAGTTCGGGACATCTATGTAAAAATCAATTAGCCACGAAGCTCGAATGAAAAATCCACATCAAATAAAAGCATTGAAAATAAAATCAAGAAATTTAGAACACTGGATGAACCCGGACGAACGTTCACTTAGCGTTCGTGAATCGACGGGCGTTCCACCTTGCAGGCGCTGCAAATGCTTTGAAACTGACGGACGGGCGTTGAAAGCATAGGACGCACGCCTGGTCCTTTAAACGAGCGAGTGAAAATATTTGAGCGGACGGCGCCCAATACTTTCAAACGCTTCGTTTACTGCAGATGAAGAAGCTGGGCGGGCGTCCAGCGAGCGAGCGCTTCGTCCATACAACAAGAATACCAGAGGCAAGCAGAAAAAACACAGCAAAACCCCTAAATACTTATGAACACAACACGGCAACACGAGATCACAAGACTACTTGACCTTATCAAATTAAGCACAGGGGTTAGACTAGTAACGAGAAACATATAAACTTCACGTAAAACAAGTTGAGTAAAAACTTTTGCACATTCTTAACCTAACGGTCATCGAAACACGGCAAAATAAAAACTCTCAACTTGGTATACGCTACTTTTATTAAAAACAAAAATAAAGCGTAACAAAATCGAGAACTAACAAAACTAGATTCAACATGACACCTATTCCCGGCAGCGGCGCCACTTTTGTTGGAGAGATTTTGCATCATTAAAACAAAAGAAAATTTATAAACCTATACTACCATGCAAAACTACCTCCTAACCGGCCGAATACCGGGTAGTTGCTAGTAAAGTTGGATAAATGCGGGTATCGATCCTCGAGGAAAAAAATTTGTTGAATCTAACTTATTAATTCTTCTTTATTAACCTAAACCTAAACTAAAGCGGAAAAGTAAAGCGACAGAGGATTGTTAATCCAAAGCCGGGAAGGATAATTGCGATCAACATAAAATAAATCTAAACTACAACAATAAATCTATCTAACGAACATGATAATGGTAAGCGATCAAACATGGAGCGAACCATAATCCACCATCCGCAACCCTTAATTTCTTCCCTAGATTATCTTATAGTGATTTAATTCAAGTTGTGGTTTCACCTATCAAACGTATGAATTCCTACTTTTCGTAGATGAATTCGCCTATCAATCTCTATCTTTCGATTTACGGAGATTAACGCATCATAAAATAAACCAAGGTGCAAGATTTACTAGATCTAACAACCTAGACATTCAACCTATCAACTTTCATTTGACATAGATCAAAACGTCTATTCTTTCCTATGGTGATCTCGCGTTTACCCGACTTTAGTCCTATGGTAAACATCAATAACATCTTTCGATATAAATTGCATTAACAAATAAACGCATGGAAAAGCGAACTTTAAATTGAATTCATACATAAAAGATCCAAAGATGAAAACTTACAGCTGCGGAAAGATTAACCATGGCTGCCCCAAGTTCAAGGCTCAAACCAACACCATGGACGACTAAAAAGGAAGAAGAAACGAAAAAAAAACATCTAATCTAACCCCGGATCACCCGAGCACAAGGCTCGGGTGACCGGCCTTGAAACTCCCAGAATGCGGCTGCTGTTCTGTGATTTTCGCGTATAAAATTCTGATGTCATTAGGGTTGGGGGCGCAGCTGTTTAAATAGAAAAACTAAGGCGGTTGCTACAGTAACCGCTCCGGACGCCCGTTTGAAGATTCCGGACGCTCGTCCACTATTTCCAGCAACAGCATCCAAACTTGTAACGCTCATATCTCGGTCCTCATAAGTCGGAATGAAGTGATTCAAAATCCTGTAGAATCCTCTCTTCAAGCCCTACAACTCTTCTCTTGAGGTCGAGAGTCAAATCAGTTTATATCATATCAAGAACTGCATCGGAAGGTCGTTACTACCGGAATCTGATTTTCCGACATTTATCTTGATTGATTTCTTTCCTTATATCTTTCAATCTTCCATAACTTTGATTGATCCTTTCCAAGCACGAATTTGGCTCTCTAAAATCCTCTCTTCCATCATCAATGAGTATCTACAACAATAGGAAACATACCAAAGCGTAACGTATTTCCAAAATAACATAAAATCATCAATTAAGCACATAAATCATTACGTTTTGAGATTTAACTATTAAAAACATCATTTACTCAATATTTCATTTATAAGTTCGATTTCTATGAAAAACATAAGATTATGGGGGATATTGACATAAAATATATCCTTATAAAACGTATAAAATCACCCTTAACACTTTCCCTCCTTGCATCAACACACAACCTAGACCCTGTCCCGAAGCATCGGTATAGACATCGTAATTATCAAAGATCTCCGGAACTGCTAAGATTGGGGCCGTAGTCAACTTCCTCTTCAGTGTCTGAAAAGCTATTTCGCACTCTCTAGTCCATTCAAACTTCACAGTCAGCTTAGTGAGTGGAGTAGCTATCTTGAAAAGTCTTGTACAAACTTCCGGTAGTAACCACCAACCCAAGAAAACTTCTTACTTCGAAGCGGTGGTAGGTCTAGGCCAATTCTCAAGCGCCTCAATTTTCAACTGGATCAACTTGAATACCATCTCCAGAAATCACATGACCCAAGAAACTAACTCGATCCAACCAAAAGTCGCACTTTGAAAACTTTGCATATAATCGATTCATCTTGAGGTCTCCAACACTATCCTTAAGTGTTCCTCGTGTTCTTTTTCATCCTTTGAGTAGATAAGGATATCGTCTATGAATACAATCACAAACTTATCCAAATACGGCATGAAAACACGTTGCATCAAATCCATAAATGCGGATGGAGCATTAGTGAGTCCAAATGGCATGACAAGGAACTCATAATGTCCATATCTCGCATCAAAGCCGTCTTGGTATATCTCGCCACTTTAATCTTCAATCGATGATAACCGGATCTCAAGTCAATCTTGGAGAACACTTTCTTGCCTTGCAAGCTGGTTAAACAGATCATCTATCCTTGGTAGAGGTACTTATTTTTATGGTAAGGTTATTCGATTGCTCGGTAATCGATACACATCCGCAGCTACCATCTTTCTTCTTCACACGAACAAAGCAGGGCTCCCAAGGCGAGGAGTCTTGGGCTGAATTATGTTCCTTTCAAGCATATCTTTAAGTTGAGCTTTTAACTCCTTTAATTCAGCCGGTGCCATCCTATAATTAAGGTGCCTTAGCAAGCGGTGCCGCCCCGGTAACAACTTGATCTCAAACTCGATTTCCTATCGGCATGTTTCCGGTAGCTCTTTGGAAACACCTCGGGATACTCTCTTACTATAGGAGTTTCTTCTAACCCGGCTTCACTTGCTCCACATCCACTGCATACAACAAATAGCCTTCACAAACCTTCCGACAAGCCACGATGGCCTTAATCTTTGAGATGATCGGATGTCGCTTCTTACTGGCTTGTACTCATTCCTTGATCGTCTTGTCCGATTTTCCAGGTACTATAAAAGTCACTTTCTTCTCTCTACAGTCCAAGTGAACATAATTCTCGGATAGCCAATCTATTCCGAGGATTACGTCAAAATCCGAGAAGTCCAAAACTGTGAAGTCGCTCTTGCATCGATAAGGTCCAACTCGAACTTCCACTTGAGGTATCATCCTAGTCACCTTTGTTACCTTCCCTAACGGTGTAGTTATTTCCAAAGTATTCCTTAAAGGTTCTGAAGGTAAGTTCAACTTCTTAGCTACCTTGGTTGACACAAAAGTATTTGACGCTCCCGTATCAAACAAAGCCTTGACCACTAGGTTTTCTAACATTATCGTACCTAGGATGCATATTCATTTATTTAAATATAGTTACAACATGAATAATCACGCTATAAAATATCTTAACAAAAGAACAAAACAACAACATGGTACCTGAAATAACGTCATCCTCTGGTTCCACAAAACCAGCATCAACTGCAAAAACTCGAACCGGTCGGCAGGGTTGCTCTTTCCGCTTCCTTGACTCGAACTACCTTTGTTCCCTCTGTTTGGACACGCTCTAGAAAAGTGTCATGGCTCTCCATGAGATGTAGCAACCAAGATCGCTCACTGCTGCACTCTCTGAGTGATTTCATTTGCACTTAGAGCAAAGCGGTGCCTTGCTCGGGGCCTTAGCCGCCGTGGGGCTGTCGTCTTCTTAACGTTACATTGCGGTGCTCCCCGAAATTTCCTTGACTAGTCCCAAAGCTTCTCTTGTTCCCAACAACTCATGTAGCCCTCTTTCTATAGGTCTCGACTTCCAAAGCTTTATTCAAGAGCTCTCGCCATATTCTTTCTTTGTTGTAAATCCCAACATGCGATTGGATTTCATAAGCCAAACCATCTTTGTAACGGGCCATCTTCCGTTCTTCCACTTTCATCAATTCGGATAGAACCTCCCAACTCATTGAACCGATTTGTATCTTGGGAAGTATCATGTGATTACCTTGTTGAAGTTTGGCCCGACTTGCCTTGTCCGCTTGTACCGTTGCCGGAAAATACTCGTTGTAAAACATGGCTTTAAAACCTTCCCGATCCGTTATCGCACCGTTCTCGCTTTGAATGGCATCAATCCATGCTTCGCTGCTCCCAAAGAAAACTAAGCGCCACCGTGTGCCATTTACATCTCGAGGGACATGTATATTCCTGCAAGCCTTTTCAAAACCATTCTTCTGCCTTCATATGTTCCACATTTCCATAAAAGTTCTCAACCCGATTCCTTCTTAACCTTGTGTACCAATCCACATCTGGTGCTTGCTCAAAAGCCGGTCAACTGGTGGGTAAACCGGTGGGTAACCATAAGGTATCTCTTTGTGGGTATCTTGTTGTTGAGGGAGGGTAAGCGGATTCGCTTGAGGTAGAGGCGATAAGGATAGTATCCCCTGAGGGGTAAAGCGGTGAGGGCTGCGGAGGGTACTGGGGTTGCTGAAAACCAAAAGGTGGGTAACCAACGCCTTGTTGATGATCAATGCGTGGTGAAGGTGGTACGGTAGGTTGAGGAGCATGACCTACAGGAGGAGGGTAAAAGACATGCTGCAGCTGAGGATACACTGGTGGATAAACACTCGTTGGTGGAGGGTACACGCTAGCCACAGGTGGTGGTACATAGCCAGCTGGGATATCACTTACCATGGTGAACTGAACCGAACTTTCCACCTGCCATCGTGGAGGTCGTTCCTGATGAGGTCGGGGTGACAAACTATGATGAGACCTCGGTGATGGTGTCGCCGTATGAGGTGGTGGTGATAAACTCTTTGGGATAAGGGTATCGGCCTCACTACACCACCCCTACAACCGGTATGGGACTTTCCCCCGAACTCGGAAGACTGCGCCCGCTCAGGTCCTCGTGAACACCATCCACGATGATCAAGAAAACCAGGCGTTACTAAAAGATCTAAAAAGCTTATCTTAAAAGAAAGGAAGCCTAAAGGGCGCTTTTCTCGATACCAGCTCGCGCTCCGTTCCCGGACACGAGTCCTTATCCGGAAATGGAGCGTTCGCACGTATAAATTAAAAGTAAATTCACTTTTATCGTAAGCCTCTACTACGTCGTATCAAATTAAAGCAAACGGAAGCAAAAACTCGGGTATAAAATTTCTAAACGTTTAAGAATAGAAAAGGGAATCTAAAAGCGGAAATGTAAACTTATTACATTTGAGAAAGTACGAAAATCCCAAAAGAAAAGTACTACACGTCTCGAAAGACCAAAAGTCTACCTCAAAAGTATCAAAAGTAATCCAAATGTAAAAGTAAAGCGGTAAATGATAAGTCTTCAACGAGCGCCGTCAAACGTCGTCGTCGAACTCCTCCTCGAAAACCTATTCGTCTTCTCATCCCCAAACACATAGAAAACATGTATTTGAGGTAAGTACAACGTACTCAATAAGAAAGAGAAGCTATGATAACAATTGTAGTTTATAAGGAAAAGATATTCAAATCGATTGGTTGTTTATGTGAGACCGACTCAATCTATGGTTCATTTCATGTCCATCAACATGAATTGACTAAACGTTTCTACTAAGCTTATCTGTGTTACAACCGCACTCAAGGGCACTACGCGCATCCACCTTTGGGACACTCTTTTGCAACATATTAGTGGATCACACCAATATCCACGGAGACTAAAATAGGTAGACTCCGATAGCTCGCGCGTCTCAGCAGAGTCCCTCCGTACTTAGGGTCTTTGACCTACTGAGTTCTTCCACCTTCAGAGGTAGCACATGCATCGCGATTTAGTCGGTGCCTAGCCAAGAGAGACATGTTGTTTAATCTTTTACTAGTCAAATCGTTGATTATTAGGATGATTAACTAGCCACCTAAGTGTTTTCAAATAATCTCCCTCACACATACTACTCTCTCTCCTAGACCACTAGACACGGACAAGTCCTAGCAATTACGAGACATTGATGAATGCTAACTCATCAAAGCCTGCAAGCCTATCATGCTCTTCCGATGGATCCGAACTTCAACTCCCTTTAAGAGTACATTCGGTGTTTTAAGCTGAGCGAATCGAAGCTCAATTGAGGCTTGTTCAAGTTTATACTGATGTTAACATATCACGTTTAAAGGTTTAGAAATGATAAAACGTACTTATAAGGTGAACATCAACCAAACGCCCGTTTAAAGACATGGGCGCCCGTCTGGAACCTCACTGGGCGCCCGTCCACTTTCCCCCGACCTTTCGTCCCCCATAAAAAAAGCGACTACAACCTGAATGTAAAATAACACCTCAGGCGCCCGTCCGGAGAAACCAGACGCCCGTCCGAAATGTGACCAAGGCAGACGCCCGTCCAGAGAAGCCTAGACGCCCGTTCGACCTGGGTTTCAACTAGAACCCTAAAATCTTCAAGTTCGATCCAAATCAGTTTCTAACCCAAAAATAACAGCAATTTATGCATAGAAACACATAGAGTCATATCTAAACATACCCCTATCGTCTATGATCATTGATCAACCAAAGAGCTCATCTTTCTATCGGCAAAAAACTCCTTACAATTCATATAAACCTTATAAAAGACCATTGAATTCATAGAGATGGTTTTCCTTACCTATTTGCGGCCGCAAAGGCGGTCCAAAAGCCTCTGAAAATCAAGCTTGCACTTTCCACCAAGCGATAACAAATCGTTGCTTCCTTCACAACGGTTCTAAACCTTTCGTCGATCTGAAAATTATGAATCATTCTCTCGAATTATGAAAAACTCTTTGGCTCACTCTTTTTTCCTCTAATTTGCACAAAGGAAGGCAGGGTGATAATCTGATTTGTTTTGTGTTTTAGGTTAATGGAAATTTAGTGTAAAATTTCCTTTAAATACCCATTCCCAAAATAACCCATTTTTCCTTAAACACCCTTGTTAACCAAAACATATTTTTATCCCTTAATTGCATTCACACATAACTTGAAATATATATAACTAGCACATTACTTAACTCCGTTAAAAGAAAAGAAACAACAATATTTCGTTTTCGCAAAATGACACGTCTGCCCTTTCCCGAAAATCGGAATATTACATTTTTACTAATCTTATAAGACCTGGTAACTGGAAAAGGCTAGACATGAATCAGTCAAAAGCCTTGTCCTACCCCAATTGTAATTGGTAAACTTTTAAGACTTGATGATGGAACTCAATTATCTGATCCCAATGAGTATAAAAGTTCGATTACTGACAGATAGTATCTCATCTTGATTGGACTTGACAACTCATTCGATGAATACTTTAAGTCAGTTTATACATACTCTTACTACTGAGCATTTGAAGACTCTTAAGAAGGTTCTATGATACATTAAAGACACAATTCACGGTGGATTGCACTTCAAAGCAAGTGGTGGTTTGAACTTGATTGGCTTTTCTGACGCCAACAAATGGTGTAACACATTGACAAGAAGTCACTTGCAACTTATTATGTATATATGGGCTCATCTCTTGTCTCATGGTGTTCTAAAAAGCAGCATGTAGTTCTTAGATCAAGTACAAAGTATGAATATCGTGCTTTACCACATCTTGCTGCTGAATTTCTGTGGCTACCGTATCAAACTTCCACAATCCCTTATTACCTTTTAGGATAACTTGGTGAAAAAGAAATGAAGAAATGAAGCTGACATGTGTCATTATGTTACAGGAACATGTGTCATTATGTAATAGGATGTAGTTGGATATTATCCTTAAGTTTGTTAGATCCTAATGGTGTACTATTATATATGCTGAGTATGTAATTATCAGTGGATAAGTTGGAAACATTTTAATATAACAAACTTTTCTTGGTATCAGAGATTCCTATGACGGAAGCTCCACCGCCGGAACCACCATCTCCCCCCACAACTGGAGGAACGGTGAGTGTAAATCCACCTCTGTCCACCATTTCAGCTCCCATAAGTTCTCTGAGTACTCACATTGCTACTGGAATACCCATTACCGGGCTACCATTCACTCAACATGTTTCCGGCAGCTCACTTCCCTTCTACTCTGGTCTTCAACCACCACATGCAGGCCTTCTTATACTGGTTTCAACCTTGGAGCTCCATCTCCAAGCTTCTCTCAAGCTCTCTTCCCAGAACAGAGAGTTTGACTCCCGCAACTCAACCAACGAGCCTTCTCTCGCCGCTTACTCCGGCACCTTTCCATGGTCACTTGAATCAAAGTAATACCTTCAAACTAACCAGGGAAAACTACTTGCTATGGAATTATACTATTCTTCCAGTGGTAAAAGGGTACAAGCTTGATGGCCATCTGCTGGGAACACTTCCATGGCAACCGGAAATACCAGGTCTCCGCTCAAATCCGGCCGTTGAAGAATGGGATTATGTTGACTACTTGCTACTTGGATGGCTTCTTGGATCTATGACAGAGCAGATCTTAACTGAGGTAATTGGCTGCAATACTGCTCATGAAGTTTGGTCTACCTTAGAAATTTTGTACAATAATCAGTCCGAAGCTCGCATGTTAGAATACAAAAGTGCACTGGCTAGAGCTGAGAAAGGAAATCGATCAATGGCTGATTATCTTGCTACTATGAAATCCTACAGTGACAATTTAACATCTGCTGGTTACCGCATGTCCAAATCTGAGTTGATATTAGCCACCCTTGGAGGTCTAGATAAAGACTATGAGGCTGTGATTGTCAATCTAACTGCTAGGATTGGGCCATTGACACGGCAAGAAGTGCAATCCCAACTCATCACCCATGAAAGGTTGATTGCACGATCTAATCCTGGTCATCCTACCCCTGGGGCTCACAATAATCCCAGTGCTCACCTGGCTAATTATTCAGGAAGTTCAGGACCAGGCAGGTCTGGTCCAAGACCTAATGGCTCAGGACATAACTCCTTTAGAGGCAGGGGAGGTGCAAGAGGTGGCAGAGGAAGAAGTAGAGGAGGTGGCAGAGGTGCAAGTAACAACAACAACAGTCAAATGGTCTGTCAATTATGTGGTAAACATGGACATACAGTGGCTATCTGTTGGCACAGGTTTGAGACTGATTTCATGCCTGATACAAGTGGTAGAGCTGCCAAATCTAATCAACCATCAGCTTTTGTGGCCAGTCCAAGCACAGTAGCTGATAATGCCTGGTATCTTGATAGTGGGGCAACAAATCATGTTACATCAGACCTAGGAAACCTGGCTCGAAGTTCCACTTACCATGGTAATGATACACTGACAGTAGGGAATGGTGAAAACCTAGCTATTGCACACATAGGACACACTGTCCTTCACACTCACATTGGTCCTCTATATCTTAATACCATTCTTCATGTTCCACTTATCACTAGAAATCTTCTCAGTTTGTCCAAACTGGTTTCTGATAATAATATTGTTGTTGAGTTTGCTAACAATGCTTGTTTTGTTAAGGACAAGGTTACAAAGATACTAAAGTGCTCGCGGGGGCAGACTCAAGGATGGCTGTGCTGATCATGCCTCTGGACAATGAGTCAGAACAGACCTCCCTTCAATCCAAGAATTCCACCACCACCACAGTCTTCCTCAGTCATGTCCAACCTCAAGCTGCTAGTTCTAAGTCTAAGAGTCTAAGTGATGATCTAAATAAAGATCCTAATGTTTGGCATAGGAGGTTAGGTCATCCCTCCAGTAAGGTGTTAAGTTATATGTTGAATGATTGTACGGATCTTAATTTTAATGAAAAGCTACATTTCTGTGATGCTTGTCAAGTTGGCAAATCTCATGCTCACCCTCATTTGCCCTCAACTTCTCATGCTATATCTCTGTTTGACCTAATTAACACAGACATTTGGGGTCCTGCCCCTGTCAAATCTACTGAAGGATACGATTATTACATACATTTTATAGATGATCACACTAGATTCACTTGGATCTTTCCTTTGAAACAAAAATCTGAAGCTTTGTCTGTGTTTGTTAACTTTAAACACCTTGCTAAAACTCAATTCTCCACCAAAATCAATTGTGTGCATTCTGACTGGGGGGGGTGAGTATAGACCCTTTGAAGCTTTCCTAAAACAGCATGGGATCAGTTTTAGACATCCATGCCCTCATGATCATGCTCAAAATGGAAGAGCAGAAAGGAAGCATAGACACATTACTGAATTAGGGTTAACCATGCTAGCACAAGCCTCTATGTCACTTAGGTTTTGGTGGCACAGCTTTCAAGCCTCAGTCTCTATCATAAATTGTCTTCCTACACCCATTCTACACATGAAATCACCACATGAATGTCTTTTTGGCCACAAACCTAACTATCACACATTCAAAGTTTTTGGTTGTGCTGCTTACCCCTACCTCAGACCCTACCAAACCACTAAGTTTCAGTATCACACAAGCCAGTGTGTCAACCTTGGCCTGAGTCCTTATCATAAAGGTTATAAGTGCCTAGACAAGACATGCAGGATCTATATCTCCAATAATGTTGTCTTCAATGAGAGTCAGTTTCCTTTTGCTGCTGATTTCACCCAGGGTCCATCCAAACAGCTTGTGCCTGACCCTAACATTATTACCACTCAATTACCTTTTGGTCTGACTCATTCGAGAGGGCATCACGAGGCGAGTGAGCGGCACTGGACTCGACACTCTTGGTAATGATCATAGTAATGATCTCAATAACTTTGTTGCACCTGATAATCACAGTGTTGGTCACATCACACCTACCACACCTATTGGTTCACCACACTACACTGAGAACACCAGCACCGGTGCTCTACCTAGTTCACCCTTATTGATGACAGAGTCAACACCTTCATTCCAAAACACCAACACACACACAAGTGCACAGTCAGTGTATGATAATGAGCTTAATAATCACCAGTTAGGACAGACTGAAACTTCTGACCCTAAATCCAATCCTAGTCCTCCTCCACCCAATGTCAAAACTCATCCTATGCAAACTAGGTCTAAAAGTGGTATTTTCAAACCAAAGACCTACACTACTGCTTTAACTAAGTTTCACACATTCCCTACTGAACCAACAAGTGTATCAGAAGCTTTGGAGAGTGAAAACTGGAAGCAGGCTATGATGGAGGAGTACAGAGCACTGATTCATAACAGGACATGGGATTTGGTCAAACCAGACAGGAATCACAGTCTGGTTGGAAGCAAATGGGTGTTCAAATTGAAACTTAAGCCTGATGGAAGTATCATGAAATACAAAGCAAAGCTTGTTGCTAAAGGATTTCTTCAAAATTATGGGATAGATTTTACTGAAACTTTCAGTCCAGTAGCAAAGCTATCCACAGTTAGGATAATACTGGCTATTGCAGTTGCAATGAACTGGCCAATTAACCAGATTGACATAAATAATGCTTTCCTGAATGGTCCTCTAAAGGAACCAGTGTATATGGTACAACCAGAAGGCTATGAAGATTCAACCAAACCAGGGTTTGTATGCAGGTTGAATAAGGCCATTTATGGGCTCAAACAAGCTCCAAGGGCTTGGTTTGAAGCATTGAAGAATCAACTGCTCAATTGGGGGTTCAGACAGACTGTGTCAGATACTTCTCTATTCGTATTCAAAATGGAAGGTCAGGTGTTGTTTGCCCTAGTCTATGTTGATGATATACTACTGACTGGAAACTCACCAATGTTGATTCAAAAGTTCATTCAGCAACTTGACTCCAAGTTTTCTCTAAAGGATCTTGGACCTGTGTCACACTTCTTGGGAATGCAGGTGACAAGGAACTCTAATGGCTTGCATTTAAACCAATCACACTATGCAGCACAACTGTTAAAAAGGCTTGGTTTGGGGCATCTAAACTCTTGTCCAACACCTATGGTATCTGGAAACCAGCTACTACCTGAACAAGGAGAACCACTGGCAAACCCTACCATATACAAGAGTGTCATTGGTGCACTGTAGTATTTAACCTTGACCAGACCTGATATCACCTTTGCTGTAAACACTATAAGTCAGTTTATGCAGAATCCTTACACAGGCCACTGGCAGGCCCTGAAAAGACTTCTGAGATATGTTGAAGGTACACTGGATATGGGACTGATCTTCCAACCTTCAAAAACACTGGAAGTTCATGGTTTTTCTGATGCTAACTGGGTTGTGTGTCCAATTGATAGAAAGTCTATTGGAGGGAATTGTGTCTATCTAGGAGATTCATTGATCTCATGGAGTTCAAAAAAGCAGGCAGTAGTGTCCAGGTCAAGCTGTGAATCAGAGTATAGGTCCTTGGCAAACTTAGCCTCAGAAGTCAAATGGATGACAAATCTGTTTCAGGAAATTCAGCTTCAGATTCCTAACATTCCAACCTTGTGGTGTGATAACACAGGAGCAAACTCCTTGGCTCAGAATCCTGTGTATCATGCAAGAACTAAACACATTGAAGTTGATGTCCACTACATTAGAAACATGGTTCTAAAGAAAGAGATACAATTGTGCTATATACCTACTTCAGATCATATTGCAGACTGCTTTACAAAGGCTCTACCTGTCAGCTCCTTTAATATATTCAGGCACAAACTAAATGTGGTTCATCCACATGTTAGTTTGAGAGGGGCTGAAAAAGAAATGAAGAAATGAAGCTGACATGTGTCATTATGTAATAGGATGTAGTTGGATATTATCCTTAAGTTTGTTAGATCCTAATGGTGTACTGTTATATATGTTGAGTATGTGATTATCAGTGGATAAGTTGAAAACATTTTAATATAACAAACCTTTCTCTTGGGAACTGAATCTTTGGCTCAAAATCGAGTGTTTCATTAAGAACCAATCATATTGAGATCGATATTCATTTTATTAGACTTCATGTGCTAGCATGTCATATTCAAGTTTCACACGTCCGATCTGTCTAAATGGATTTTTATTTTAAGACGGAGAAAATATTAGGTAATGTTAACTACGTGTCCTAGACTGAATATCGGTTAAGATTCTCTTAGGGTGACAAATACTAAGGTGTGTATCCTCTACTTAAGATAGTCAACTTTGCTTATTTTATGGCGCAAACATTAACGTACACACCGTCCTAAGAGAGAAAGCAAAATAAGATATTTTTCAACACAATTTTTTTTTTAATAAAAAAGTAGCAGCAGAATTTAAGTACAATAAATTATGGCACTTGTTTTCGTAGTATTCGTATAAAGTAAACATTATCATCATGTCATTTGTATGTCTCCTTTGAAATAATGGAACACATAATCCAAACACATGATCTGTAGTTCTAGATACCATCCAAAGGAGACAGTTTTTTTTAGTACTACATCCGTCCCATAAAAAGTGTCGATAACGGAAAAATGAATTGTCATAAAAGTGTCATTTAAATTTAAAATACATCATTAAATACATTTTTTCCAATCATACACCTATTTAACATTTAATTTTCCATAATCCTTTCATATTCTAAAACAAAGATCATGATTAGTTAAGGGTATATTTGTTTATTCATTCTTGAAATACAACAGCATTAATTATTTCCTTAGCATAAAAGTGTCAAACAAAAAAAATGACACTTTTATGGGACGGAGGTAGTACTGTGTTAGAAAATGGGTCCCCTTTTATTTTGTCATTAAATCAATATAAGTTAATATTCCCCATCGAATGCCTTGTAGAATTTTAGTGGTCGAATAAAAATCATTTTCGAAATGGAAAAAAATAGCTTCTACACTTTGTAATTTTATAACGTGACTCCATTTTTTTACTGTGCACTATTGCTCATTTGTCAGTATAATAATTATGAAAGGTTCCCCTCAAAAAAAAAAAATTTAAATAAATAAATTATGAAAGGTATACGCAAGTTCTTCAGAGAAAAATCATCTATTTCTTTTTATTATTTTAATCACAAATAAACTAAACACTTTTTACTCATTTTCTTATGTAAAATAAATGCTACTGAGTAATTGTCTGATTAAACTCAAAATACTATGAAGAAAGTAGACAAAAAGAAAAATTCTAAACCGGGGGACTGTTGATTACAAATTTATCATTTGGTTTTTTAGTCATAAATGCGTTTTAGATTTAAAACTCAAGCAATGCTTCATCATAAAAAGAGTAACGACACACTTACATTTACAATAGGAGGAATACTTGGTTTTAAAAATAAAAAAATAAAAAATAAAAAAGGAGGAATACATGTGTCACGATATAATCAGGGGCGGACCCACCCTATGCCCGGGGTGGTCTCAAGCCCCTCCCCACAAAATAGTCATGCTCCACGCATATGGTCCTGCCTCCCAAATTTTTATTATTGTAGTAGTAGTGTTAATATTAGTATGTTATGTGTCTTTTAAACAAAAGACCTTATATCTTAGTGGTTTAAGAACAAATCATTTTAAGTCTCATAATTACAGGTTGTAAGTTCAAATCCCACTACCAACATTTTTTATTTTTTTCCCGGATTTTTTTAGCTTTCATAGGTTTATATCAAAACCAGGCAGAAAATTTTTTAGTTATGGCTGGATATAATGTGAGGAAAGATGTAGTAGTGAGACTGCATATTATTATTGCTGACATTTATATTTTAAACCATATAAACGTGACATAATACAAATCATACGGTATATATATTATTATATTGTAGGGCTCTGCTTTTGGGGATTCGGTTCAACAACGGAAGATTTATTGGAAAATTGAGAGACTTGATGCCTATCGAAGAACTTGGGCGGGATGGGTTTCAGGGATTCAGAATGCTTTAATCTGACACTTTTGGTTGTTTGGTTGGTCGGGTTCTGTGGGCCTAGTATTGTCGCAACTCTTCCTCCCATCCGGGAGGACCTCGAGGCCGTCTTTTCTATGGCGGAGTGTTTTAGAGGGCGTGATCTTTTGGTGAATGGATTGCGCTGAAGAGTGGGTGATGGATCTTCTATCTTTGTCTTTCATGATGTTTGCTTTGGTCTTCCTACGTCTTTTTGTATATCATTTGCGAGTCATGCTCTCCTACGACTTGCAAAGTGGTGATTTATTTCTATCTCGGTATATGCACATTGAATGCGCCGTTAGTGAGGGATGTCTTTCACCCCTGGGAATGCGACGCGATTTTAAATACTCCGATAGCATTTGGTCACCATGCGGATAAACGTATTTGGCATTATGAGCGGCGGGGCATTTACACGATGAAGACATGCTACTTCCTAGCACTATCTCTTTATCGTGGAGGGGCCTTCAGCTCGCAAGTCTCGTCTTCGAATGGCCTTGATGGAGTATGGCGACAATGTTGGGGTAGTTGCTATTGAGTTACGTTTTTTGTGGCGTTGTTTACATGATTGTCTGCCTATTGCAATGAACCTTGCTAATCAAAATCTGGGGACCAGTGTGTGTATGGTGTGTGGATTTGCAGAGGAGTCCTTGGCGCATGTCCTTTTTTAGTGTGAGTTGGCGGCTAGGATGTGTGAGCAGTCGCCATTCGGAGAGATGGTTTGCCCGGGTAGGGCATCGGACTTTAAGGGTTTCTTTATGTACTTGCTTGAGAGGTTGTCGCGGGAGGAGGTGGCAGAGTTTCTCGGGTTGATGTGCCATATCTAGAAGGCACAGTGCAGTGCCATTTTTGATAACCAGGCAGTTTATGTGTCGCGGGTCTGTAGTTCGGCCCTTGGAGCAGATAAGGAATATCTTCAAGCTGTCCAGACTTCATGGGGGGATTTACAGGATTCCTGGGAACCGCCTTTGGATGGGTCACTTAAGAGCAATGTTGATGCTTCGGTAACAGATAATGAGTCAGGGGTGGTATCATCTTCTGCGATCAGCAGGGGTATGTACCAACGTCTTACTCCTTTTCTCTTTGACCCAGGCATTGTGGTAGTCATTTTGGAGTTGAAGGCTATAATGTTAGCTTCGGTGGAGGCCGGCGTTTGGGGTGACACGATTAGTGGCGATGGCGGATCCACACTATATCTTTAGAAGTCCGCGGGCGTTAAAAATAAGAATACTCTATATTTTACCTACAGAAAAATATTTCAGACCCCGTGAAAAAAATTATTTACTTAGAAAAAAATTTACGGACCCCGCTGAACATTATTTCTGGATCCACCACTGATTAGTGGTGGAGAGTGACTGTCTAGCATGTGTCCAGCGTCTGTCGCACTATGAGGAGGATTTCTCTGCTTTTGGATATCTGGTGTAAGATTGTTGTTTGGATGTAGCGAAATTTTTTTTGGTTCGCTTTTCTTTTGTTAGGCGCACATGCAACCTCCCGACGCACCGTTTAGCTAGGTATGATTTGAATTCTATTGGTGTTATTCTTGGGGTACTCAGCCTTCGAATGATGTTTTAGTCGCTTGTTTGATTGATATAATTCCTAAAAAAAACATATTACTTTTCACGTCATGTTATGATATTTATAGTGTGAATGTGGCCGTAGTCCAGTCATTTTTTCCCCTATAAAAACTCCTATCAAACCACCATTTTCACACCAAAAAACTCTCACTCCTCAAAGCCACACTTCCCTCTCTGCATTGAAAATCAGCAAACATGACTTCTTCTACAATAATCTTAATGCTTTTCATCATCTTCACAGTCACCAGCATCAAAGCTCAAGAACGAGCTCCCCACGGCATCGTGTTTCAGACCCCATTGGCGATCTCACCTGAAGCATACAACTTCTTCCATCCAGACGGCTCTGCTGGAACGCCGCCTTGTGCTTCTTCATCTCAGTGCTCAAACTCAAACTTACCCGTCGCTGCAACGGTGGAAGACTCTGCCCCGGAACGCGATTACACCTCAACAATGCAGCCTTCCGCTGGTGGGAAGAAGTCAGGGGGGACGGCTAGTGGGATTGCTACCATTGCCATTGGTGTTCTGTCTGTTGTGATTGTGGGCATAGGTGTTTACCAGTTAGTGATTATCCGTCGTAAAAAGGCGGCGGCTCGAGCTGCTGAAGATGCTAATCGGTTGAAAATTTGATGTTTGAAAATGGTTTTATAAACTGGAGAATGTAATGTGGGGAATTAAGGCTATAGCTGTTAATTTTTAGAGTAATTAATGATGATATTTGATTCAGTAATGCTGGTATGATCGTACCCGTTGAGAACTGTTTCTCTTTTTGTAACGTCCATGTCCCGGATACCGAGTCCCCTATCCGGGAATGGGACGTTAGATTTATGAACTCAGTATGTTTTATTTATGAGATGTAGCAGATCGATATATTATTACTCAGTAATGCACAAGTAATTTTGCAGTCAAACATTTATTTCCTATGAACAAGCTTAATCTTCAACTGGGGAAATTCTAGTTTACATTTCAAAGTACAACATTGAGAATATTTCCTCATATAAAGACTCTCCCCTCTTATTTACACATCACTTGAAGTATATAAAATTATTAATTATTTACATTATCAACAACTCAAGCTTAATTGGTTAGTAGAGATGGTAATTCAATATCATATATCATAGGTTATCTTTTAAAATAAATTTTCAAACGCCTCAAAAGTCAAAACTTGAGTATATATAATAGAGTTGAGTCATTATAAATCTTGTAAGTGCTTATTCTTATATAATGGTAATATATTCACCTTATTTTTCTCACAATGTAACGCTTGTCGCTTATTTCTGTTTGGTAATCGGCATGGATACCAACTATGCTCGACTTTAGGGACGAGAATCACACGTTTCACTGCATAACTCATTGGATGCATTATTACACAAGGATAATGTAGGCACAAAAAATTAGTATAGAAATATCTACCGAATGAAATCGTGTTGGTTGTTTGTTTTTTCATTTTCATTTATTTTACATCACAAATCAAAATTGTATGATGTGGATACATATTCTGTGCTTAAATCATTAATTATTGATTACACAATATATACCAAATATCTTTAATGCAATATTTTCTCATAACACCTTAAGGAGGACCGTATATATCTTGCAAAGCTCGCCCTGTTAATTAGATTAGGAGCTATTGATTCCAATTTTATTGTTGATATACAATAGCTGCGTACAATGATCAAAAGGTTGTTGAGCACACTTAGATAAGGGTTATTACGATCATGGAGGAGGCTTTAATAGAGAAATTTGTATACGTGTGAACATCCTGGCCCACACGGTTTCATGCCACGTATGCGATTCCCTATTGAGGATGAAAGCTGTGTGGTCAGGATGTTCTTGGCGTATGCATTTCTCTGTCGCCTTCCATGCATCGTAATAACCCCAGATAATTACTCTAACCTAAATCCTTGTTTTTATACTAAGCGAACATTTAAGTAACGTTAACTATAAAAAAGCGAAGCAATAAAAATATGTGGCCCATTAGCTCAGTTGGTTAGAGCGTCGTGCTAATAACGCGAAGGTCGCAGGTTCGAGACCTGCATGGGCCAAATATTTTTTGTGTTTTTTGGTATTTTTGCTGTGAAAAAGGAAAAAAATCCGACTTGCCGGATTCGAACCAGCGACCTAAGGATGTCTGGTGAAACTCCAACTACAGTCCTCCGCTCTACCAACTGAGCTAAAGTCGGATGTGTTAACCACTATCCGTTTAATTTATTTATACAACATTATATATCTCAACATCAACAAAGACGATCATGCTTAATTACCATTATTATATGGTCCCTACTAAACAGAACAATGTGGTTGAAGAACAAAAAAAAAAAAAAAAAAGGAGCAATAAAACAATATATAAATCACATCCATATTACATTTCCAGTTCCATGTCACATTTCAGCAAAAGAGCTGTGCATGTTATCATAGAAATTCAAAACCACTCTTTATCCTCCCAATTACGCCTACATATTCTTCTAAAATACATATAAATTAATACATGGACTGCGAGTTCCCACACGAATAATGATGTTACATTACATCATACACAATACATGTAATACTACTGGCACTGTTATGTAGTAATCAAACTTCTTCAATTCCCAGATATCTGTATACAAATACATGAACGAGGTTCATAAATAAAAAAAGCTCAAATTAATGGCTTTCCAACTTTTTATTATTTGGGTCTTAAATCTGGAAAGCTCGATGAACTTAACTCAAGATCGAGTAGTTTTTGCATACCGGCCCTTTACTCTTCAGTTGGAGGCTCAACCCAGCGGCCATTATCCTTAATTAGCTGGATTAGTGCATCTGTTGCTTGTGACATGTCGATCCCTCTTTTGACCACCGTCTGCAATACAAATTATAAGTTTAAGTCGTTAAGGAGACGTGCATTTTATACTTTGTATGTATATGCACAAAGAACAAGAGAGAGATTGGCTACCTTTCCTACGTAAAGGTCGATTTTCCCAGGAGCACCGCCAACATAGCCAAAATCGGCATCAGCCATCTCACCAGGTCCATTCACAATGCAGCCCATAATTGCAATCTGTCAAGTTAAGAAATTACACATGTTTTAGACGACGGTGAGAAAAACTCATAACATATATGCTTTGAGGGATAAAGGATTTTGTTATTACTGAAACACCAGGCAAGTGGGATGTCTTTTCTCTTATTTCTGCGCTTATCTCTTGCAGATCGAATAAAGTCCGTCCACAGGATGGACACGACACGTATTCCTGTAACACAAAGAATACATATGCATAAATACCTGTCACAAGAATGTATACGTACTTTTGTAGGTGTCTGAATTCCTTACAGTTTTTGTATTTCTCATTCTGCAACCTTGCAGTAAATTGAATGATGTATTCCTCAGAAACTCGAAATCTTGATCCGGGGCTTCTAACATGAGGCCATCTCCAAGACCATCCACCAAAAGAGCTCCTGCATTGCTTCCGGCTCCAATGACCAAGTCATCCCTACCAATAAGTACACGTGTCAGTTGGGAAAGGAAATCACACATCAACAGTTTTTTTAATTCACAACCATAGTTTGTTCATTCGTAATACCTATGAATTCCTTTGGGAAACTGCAAGTGATGTATCACAGGGAAATCAAGGGCGTTTTCTGAAAGATACTCAAAAAGCCTGCATGGTTCAAATTCTTAGTTAGCACAATGCATCATACGAGTTCAATCACGAATGCTGTGGAAGTCTTGAACTTTAACACTTAAATATTTTCAAGTAAAGGAAGCAATTTTACCTCCTAGCTGCATGAACCCTGCCGGTTTTAACTTCTGTATACGGTAGATCATGAAGAATCATAGTAGCTTGAACGCTCTTCAGGATATCAAGTTCTTCCTTTGGTTCGTCTCCACGTACAGATATAACCAACCTTGTTCCTGAAGAAAAGAGAGAGATTATAGTAGGGAAAAGTTGATGCATAGTATTTATGGAAGTTGAAATTTGGAAAAACATTAAACCTTCAGGTAGAAGCTTGTGGGCTCCACTCGATAATTCCTTGAGAGTTACCAAAACAATGGCGTGCGGCAAAGGCTTTGTTAATTGCTCGGACAAAGGCGTTATAATACCCATGCTTATGTCTATCAACCTTTTTAGAGCTAGTCTCTGGTCATTATTACAAAAAACAAAATCATTCAAGTGTTGAAGACAGAAGGAAACAGATAGTTGCATCAGATATGGCACTTACGGCGTCTTTATCATCAACTGAAGGAAGTTCTCTTAACAAAATCGAGTCCACGGTTGCAAGATCCTACAACAATTTCCATATCATTAAAGAAATGTAATGACAGGCAATTTTAAATAAAGTTTGAATTTGAGATATGATGGAGAAAAAGGTATCAGGACTTGACCTTAAATGGCATGCCGATCACCAATTTCGCTGCTAATGATCTGTAAAGAGTTTCGGGATTCTGCAAACAGCATAAATTGGCATATATCAGGAAAGAGAGACACGCTACGATCATTAATAGAGAAAAGAATTTCGGAAACCAGAATAAAGGAAGCCAAGTGTCAAAGAATACCTTCAACTGATCCAGAGAAACAGACATGAGAACAGAACCATCACGGTGTAGAACACCTCTATAGTCCACCTCCTCCCCCTGTTGTTCAACAAACAAGTTGTTTTTTCAAATCAAGAACTCAGAAAGATTACGATATTTAATCCAGGTTATTTCAAAAAATCATACCTCAATTTGCACTGGCAATTGACCTGCCCTACGTTGGAAGTCAAAATAACGCCTGTGCTTCTCTTCAAACGGCGCCTGACAGATGCCATTAAAAAAAACTCAAATAAGTTTTAAACTTTGTATGAACCAAAAAAATAATGTTCAGCAAACTATGTTAAACAGTCCTACCACTCCTTGCTGAAGCTCAGCAGCTCTTGTACCAAGGTTAGCCAACCTTTTACAGGGGTCGATCTCCTCCTCCGGTGGTTCAGTAAGCGAAACTCTAATGGTGTCACCCAAGCCATCCTACAAAGAATACGTATGAACAATTACGCTACTGTAGCACCACATCAAAATTAACTATGACACAGTTATACGCACAAGTTAATATAATTGTTCCCCTACTACAACTATCAGCTTGTACAGATGAACTCCACAAGACATTGTGCAAATAAATTTACCATCAAAGGGTCACAAGATTTTACACGTTTCTCACGAAAGATGTATACAAATTGGCAAATACGGTTTGCAGTCACAAGACATTGTACAACAGAATTTACCATCAAAGGGTCACAACATTTTACATGTTTCTCACAAAAGATGTCTACAAATTTGCTAATACGGTTTGCAGTCCCAGGACAAAATACCTGAAGAAGCGTTCCGATACCAATAGCAGATTTCATGCGTCCATCCTCCCCCTCACCAGCTTCTGTAACTCCAAGATGTAACGGATAATCCCATCCTAAAACATACATTTCAGCTACGAGGAGTCGGTAGGCCTCAACCATGACAACAGGGTTGCTTGCTTTCATTGAAAATACGAAATTGTGGTAATCCAATTTACGGCAAATCCTAGCAAACTCAAACGCAGATTCCACCTGTTATAAAAACAATCATCCATATCTCTTTCTCCAGGAAGACCATGTAAAGCTAGAAAGCATGCAATAGTAAAGAAAGATAATTACTAACCATTCCCCTTGGGGAATCCCCATAATAGCTCATTATGCGGTCTGAAAGGCTTCCGTGGTTTGTACCAATTCGTATAGCTCGCCCATATTGCTTGCATTTCTCAACTAGAGGTGTAAACACCTAGAATGGAGTAAAAGGTCCCACATATATCTTATTAAGAAGATGGTTTAAGCAAGAAAGAAAAAATGGAGAGCAAAATAATGAAAACTAAAGAAGAAAATAAATATCGAAAGGTGGAGCATTTTTAGGGTTAGCACTAAAATTTCATCATGTTATAGAAAGCAGACTTGTACATAATTTCTTGGCCTCTCAGAAACAACTGGATGCCTTAGGACCTAGTTCCATGAAGCCTAAAATGGCTGCATAGAGAGAAAAAAACAGAATTTATGGTTTACGAACTGCATCTACCATTTCTCAATCTGTTTTAAATCTAGGATCTTGTTTTTAAACTGCTCACCAAAGAAATTCTATTCCACGTCAAGGAAGCGTAGGCTTATTTCCCATTTTGTATGTATTTCTCCGATCTAAAAATCTCCTCTCGAGCTACTTTTATTCTGATTCCTTATGATTATAAAACCTACATAAGCAATTATGACTTTTTCTACCTGCTCGATATGCTCAAGTTCCTTCTGATATTCGTCTTCTGTGTATTCCAGCTGTTCAAACTGAGCTCGTCGGTCAGCTGAAAAAAGTTCGTTAGTTTAGAATATTTTCTCATGGTCACTCAAATGCAGACAGAGGCATGAGTACAATGAAGTACCAAAGTTTCCAGGGTTGACTCGGATTTTGTCAAAGCATTCAGCAACACGCAGAGCAACCAAAGGAGCAAAATGAATATCAGCCACAAGAGGAATGTTGTAGCTGCATGATAGAAGGTGTTTTTGGTAAAAACAATGTTTTAAGATATCTGTTCCATTAATGATTATCATAAAACTAGGCTGATTAACATGACCTACTTCTTCTGAACAAGAGTATTTTTTATCTCGTAACAAGCATCTGCTTCCTTTTTTCCTTGTACTGTTATTCGTACAAGATCTGCTCCTTTGTCAGCTATTCTCATTACCTGCAAGAGTAAGAGTTATACCGAGGCCAAAGATGTTAAAGGCATAATGCTCCATCACGTACACATTCTACTGCTTAAAGAAGCTAATCTCAGCTGGCTCCACCTTCTAGGATTAGGGCTCAAGAAATGACGCCGTTTTTAGTTTGGACATTGTTAAAAGCACCACACAAAACCTAGTGCTGTGGCACCACAGAGAGAATCAACTTATAAAAAGTCGATTCTAGACCTCATAATCAACTTTCCACTGGTCGATTGTCACTATTGATTGGGTGAATGTCAGTTCTAGGGTGTAGAATCAACTTTCCAGCGGTAGATTATTTTTGGTGTGGTGCCACAGTAAATACTCAGTGCTGGCAATAAAGGCCCCCTTTGAGTTTCTTGAACGTGTTGTAGGGACACACGTGCAAGCAGTAATTACATAATCCTAAGCATAGTTGTTACAACAGTATGCCACATACCAGGGACTACAGTGTTAATTATGGACTCAGTATACGAAATCGGTACTAAAAACTAAAAAGCCACCGAACATCATACTATAAATGTGAAGAGGACAGTACAAGACAGTGTGAAATTCCAAAATGCAACAGTATACATTAGAGTTTAGCTGAATATCAGTGGTTTGGTATAAACAAATAAACAGCATGTATATTTGTAAGTCCAAAAGCTAATAGTTGGCCACTGAGATACAAATATGAGCTTTCAACTACTAAAAAAAATGCTTTATGTGTACCGCCTTTTGTATGTGCTTGGCTCCATAAAACAAAAAAAAAACGCGTAACACTAAATCTCAACCGAGTATAATGAAAATGTAAGCAAACCTCTGCTACTGTTCCAGCAACATCCTTTGTATCTGACGTAGTCATTGTTTGAATCCGTATGGGATGATCACTACCAATGCCCACATTTCCAACCATGACAGTACGGGTTTTCCTTCGGATGGTTTTGTGTACGGATTCACAGTACTTTTGTCTTGGTACTAGCATAGAGAAAACACACCTCATGAGCATGATATGTAAAATGACAACAATTGAATATTCAAAACCTGTCTCAAATCTTACAACTCTTGAACAAAGTTTTTAAGTAATCGTCTTGAAAACAAAAAATTGCAAAACTATCAAACCGCCACCTTAATCCAGTGATTCATAAGCAATAAATCTTGTTTCAAAGGGGTAAACAAGCCTAAAAATTGTCTAATCAAATGAGCTTTTACAATGAATTTCATCTTTAAGAAACGGAAATTTTCATCACAAGTAATTGGCATAGGGAAGTAACAGAGATGATACCTAATAAAGGACTCCCTTCTGATGCAGGCTCAAGTTCAACTGTTTCCCGGCCAGGATTAGAATTTCTGATCACAGAAACCTTATTTCGGACAAATTTAACTCTTTGTTTGTCAGATACTTTAACAAAATTCATACTTTTAGCAAACCCCAATCCATTTTCATTGGTCTTTAGACCTGTAAAAGAAGCTGGGACAGCTCCACTTGCCATTTTACCTCAAAGCCTCAACCTTCACAGTTCTGCATCATTCAAAACGAAAGACAATAAGCAATAATCACTAATCCCATGAATCTAGTTTTAATCAATCAAACAGAAGGAGATCAACACCTACAGAAACCCAGATAATTGTTTCAAAATAAAATAAAATATTTTCACCTATTTAACACAAAAAAAAATCGTGTCCCAAAAATAAAGGTTCCCTGTTAACTCGTCAATCAAACGCAAGAAAACTAACAATTTCAACTGAGCTTGGGTTATTCTAAAACTCAAGAAAGACGCCTCACGCCATCACTTCCCAGCTAACTAATTCAACAGTTTTAGCTGCAAAATTCAAACGTCGACCAAATTAAAATCAACAAAGATGGGCTCACATAGTCACATTCAACTTAATCAACCCATCGACAAGCAAGTCAAACTGGAGACTTCATTCTTGAATATCTAGTACAAAAAAAGAAAGACAAATGCCCAAAAACGAAAAATGAAGGGAGTGCACTAACCGTTAAAAAAAAAAAAAAATACAAAAGACTAATTCGGTTGATTCAGTTTGAGGTGGCAGAATCCAGAGATTTTAGTGGTGGGAGGAGTATTGAAGAGAAAATAAAAAGCATTGAGTTTCACGAAGTGTACTTATATTTATATCATCAAGATCGGTATAATGCGAAAGCATTTTTGTTAAGAGTGAGGACAAATCTTGTTTTCAAGCATCTTTTGTTATTTCTCTAAATTTTTATGACCATGCATTATACTACCATTTTGGTAGATCCGTTTAGCTAAGTGTTGCCGGATTTATTTTTTTATTTTTTCGTTTTTGCCTTCTGATTTTGCTATTCTCATATATATTTTTTTTAAATGCATCACACCTGATTTATTCAATAAAATATTTTAATAAGCATTTTTATCCGAATTAATCATTAAAATTTTAATTATATTTTATCTGAATTATGTCGAAATAATCATGTCCATGTGATAGTAAAATAGTTTTTTATGGTTTATATATATATATATATTTATTTATTTATTTATTTATTTATTTTTTTATATGATATGGTTTATATTCTAAACTACTGAAAATATAAATTTCTCCACCAAAAAAAAACTACTGAAAAAAAAATATATATATGGACTATTGCGACGTATTAAGGAAGTCCAACTGACTCCTATTAAGCAAAAAATAAAAATAAAAAAGTGAGATGAAAATGAATATTATAACTAAGCACAGCTCGTGGTACACGAGGGGAGAAGAAACATGTACCAAAAATTCATTGGCACGGGTGCAGCAGATGGGTTCTTTTGCTTAAAATAACATATTTATTTTATTTATATATCATAATTTGACATTTTCACTTCATCGTCAAAAAAAAAAAAAAAAAAAAATAGACAATAGGTAAGTAAGACATATTTTATGATATATTCGATTAATAATCCAACTTCATATTTCAAAGAATGAGAATAAATTAAATTAAAAATTATTTTACCTAACTATCCTTGTAGGCTTGTATAGCTTTTCTTTTTTTTTTGAAATTGCTTGTATAGCTTTTCAATAAGCATAAAATTCAATATTTTTTTTTATTATTATTACTTTAGATGGGTTTTATGGTGTAGTAATGGTCTTATGATGCCATCGAAGGCTTGCTTCAATAGTTAAGCTGAAACCTCGTGACCATAAAGTCATAGGTTTGAGTCCGGTTGATCTGAAGCCCCATGACCAGATTCCAGATTCGAGTCCCAACCACAGGTTTGAGTCCGGTTAATTTGAAGCCCCGTGACCATGATGTCACGGATTCGAGATTCGAGTCCCATCATGTGCATACATGGGTTTATAGTCCTCTAACTCAATTCATCCAGCAAAGCATTTGATTGTGAACATATTGTATTTAATGTTTCAAGCATTTGATAATTCACTTGCAAATTTGTGGTTTTCATGATCCACATGAGTTGCTCTATAAGGCAACGCAAGGCAACTCCACCAGAAATACAAGGAAGGGGGGGGGGGGCCTATGCATGTTAGGGGCAGACATGGTTTGTTCAATATGCATAACTGCAATAAATTTTACACGCTACTTTCAAACATTGCTCTCTAACATTTTTCCAAGCAAGCACGCTAATAAACTAGTAGAATAATCTACTTTTACAACCATATTTTACATCCTAAGCACCGCCCACAAAAATCACGATCAAGTGATATCTGTAGCACCCCCCCACCCGTCTCTTTCCTACCTCCACGTGTTAAGTAGCATCTTCCGCTAACAATATTAGGTTAAAGACAAAGCAGTGAGTACTCAAATAAGAATTACTATGAGGCTGAATGTCTTTCAGGAAGCATCCAATGCTTTCTACATGTTTTGATCAAAGAAAGTGAGATCATGAAACCTCTGCCCAATGCTACCCCATACAAATTTACCGCCTTTTTCCTGATTCAGCTTCATCCGTCCCACGTGTAATAACAGTTGCACTTGGTTACTATACATGAGAGTCCACGAGCAACTGGTAAGAGCTTTCTATAACACAACATCCAAATCTTCCGACAAATAGTGCCTCTTAAGTACTGCAATGGTCTCCTCCTCAGCACTGCCAACAGAGGAACAATAACCAAGTGAAGAGGGAAGAATAATCAAACAGAACCGTTATAGAGGCGATACAGTCGCAAATGTCACGTTAAAAGAAAAAGGGTACCCACCTCCCAGGTCTGAGAATCTTGTACTTCCCAAGCTTTGTAAGGTCAACAATAGTTGACCCTGCACGCCCTGAAGGAAGAACTCCGCCATCATAGATCGCTGCACAGTGTTCCCAGAGGTTCTCAAAATCTCTAATGTCTACACTGCTAGGCTGCCCACTGAGGTTTGCACTTGTAAGTGCAAGCGCACTATGAGAACCACGTGCAATTGCCCTAATGAAGTTATTGTCAGGCACTCTCACACCAATACTATCCAGCCCAGGGTTTAGAGACTTTTCAAGGATACTTGACTCCCCTGTGTGAAATATAAAGAACATTAAGCAGATATATAATAGTAAGCATTGTAAAATCCAATGATATGGCAGTGTATGTATGGCATTTGAATACCAAAGAGCAGGATACATCAATCAATGACTTGCATATTTCTTCTTTTTTCTATTAAAGCATATATAGCATCTTTCCAGTAAGGTGGGTGGGGTGGGAAAGGGGGGAAGGGGGAGAGAAAGGAACATAATCAGCAACAACATGGTGCTTGCAAAAAAAAAATCAAAACCGAACCTCGCTTCAATATCACAGTGACAGGTCCAGGAAGGAGAAAACTCAGCAAACCAGGAGGCAAATGGTCCGTGAGAGCAAAACGTCTTATGTCCTCAACGTCTCCAACGCATATTGCGAGAGGACTTGTGTATTTACGTCCTTTAATCTCATAAATCCGATTAACTGCTTCCACAGAGCTGCTTAAAGCCAAAATAAAAAGAAATCAAAAACGAATTAAGCTATAATCTGACCAAGCAAATAAGTAGTAGCTAATCTGATCCAAAAAAATGGCAATCGTAGAGTGTAGCAATGGCTAATGGTGCTACACTTAACTGGCAATTTATTGGTTTCATAGACCCAGAACCAAAGTGTAGGCACCATTCCTATGTATTTTTCAGGTGATTGCATGGTCTCGTGAATAATCAATTGATTTCGTTTCAATAGACCAGTTGAATGCAAAATAATTATAAAATAAAATATAAACCATAGAAAAATCAAATCCTAGTCCAGATTATGTCGGTATGTCCAACCATCTTTAACCAAGATCCGAGCCATCCCCACCCTAATAAGCATTGAAAACTATAGGAAGAAAATTAGAAGATATGTTTACATGCATGTGAAGGAAATGCGTGAAAGAAAACACTTCCTAGTTCACAGCATGAAAGCCTTAGACAAAAGGATTTATGTTGGTGACTTACTGACCATTCACACATGGAGAGACAGCCTTAGAGACCATACGAATGTGACTGGCTAATTAGTCACCCCAAACATGCAATGTACACATACACATTAAGCAGAACAAAATTATCTTGGATACCTTTCCCAATCATCATTGAGGATAGGATGAGACTTATGAAATATATTTTCATAGGGGTGAAATATATGTCATGAGATGTAGTGTCAAGACCCAACAGTAAAAGCAAAACATCTTGCATAATACACAGCATGAAAGGTTAGACACTAGGATTTCTGTTGGTGACTTACTGACCATTCACACATGGCAAGACAGCCCTAGGGAGTACAACGATGTGACTAGCTAATTAGACACCTAAAATATGTGTTGCATCCTCATTTCATATCTATGCATAGTTAATAACTTTAACCGGATTCTGTGAATCCCTACGCCAATCATCATTGACATTGAAAGGATGAGAATCAAAAAATATAATACGATGAGCAAAAATTAACTATCATCAGATGTTGTTTGAAGATCCCACAGTGAACGCAAAATATTTGCATAAATCACAGAAAGAGAGCCTCGAACATAATGTTTCTATTGGTGACTCACTGACCATTCACACACTGAAAGACAGCCTTAGAGACTGATAATGTGACTGGCTAATTAGTCACCTACGGCATGCAATGCATCAATATCATACCTACAAATAATTGTTAGACATCCTAACCCAATCGTAATCATGATAAAAAAAAAATAAAAGAGAGATTTCAAAGAACCAAGACTTAAAAGTTATGAGATGTTGTGCCAAGACCACAGAGTGAAAGCCAAACATTTAGCAGCATTCACATGATTAGAGTCTCAGACACTAGGATTTATGTTGGTGACTTACTGACCATTCACACATGCCAAAACAGCCGTAGAGACCGAAATCAATGTGACTGGCTAATTAGTCACCTCAAACATGAGCACACCATTACACACAGGATAGTATCCATTCGCTTGGCAAGCACATTAAGTTAAAAATTCACTGTAGACCTAGCACATTTAGCTGACATCCATTGTAAGCAAAGAAAAATAATTAATTAAGAAAACGAATAGTAGTAATATGCTGTTTGTTCTTTAACAAACATTAAACCCCCAAGACCCCAATGAACCCTCATTTCCCAAAAGGCCTAACACAAGAAAACCCTCTTTACTAATGTGGCAGAACCTACACAAATTGTCAAACTATAAGAACCCGAATAGAATATGCAAAAGGAGGGAAGTGGAAATGGGTCATACCAAGCATCACAAGCAAATCCATAAAGGGTGTCAGTAGGAACAGCAATGACCTTGCCAGCCTTAATTGCGTCAACAGCTTCCTCAGCATAATCCTCCGTAGCAGGCCGCACAAATCTTATCGGTGTACCCAAGTTCCCATCACGATTCTCCACGTTCCAAGTCATCTCCTTCGCACTAACCCGTCTATCAAAACCTCTCCTTTCTTGAACCAGACTAGCAAACCCAAGCTTTCGCCCCCCTGGAAAAGAAAACCCCACATCACGGAAAGATAGTAGAAAATTCGAACACCTGTAAATAATTGTCGAAAATTAGAAAGAAGACGGAGAGGAGAATCAGAGTTTGCAGAAAGGAAAGAGATACTAACGGTTAATAGTGTATTAGGAAGGAGCAACCTAAAAGTAAAGGTCGAGAGAGGAAGTCGAAGAGCGGAAGTGCTGAATGGCCTATTTTCACCGGACTGCAAATCATTCTTTGCTGATTTTGATTATCTTCCTTATCTACAATCAGCACCGTCTTGCTCACAGATTAGAAATTTGATAGGGGTGGTGTCGGCTGCCCAGTGCCCAGTAATAGTAGGGTTCCGTTGAAATTGGAGGCTGCGTTTTATAGGGCATCCGTGTTCCTTAATTGGTGCCCTAATCAACCCCTCCGTCCAGACTTAACGGGAAAAAGAAAAGGACTAAAACCCATATAAAAATTTAGAAAAAATAACAAAAAAAATATATATATATCGTTATTAACATCACAATAAATCTACCATAGGACTACGCGACCTATGCAAAGTTGAAGGAAGAGGTTACATTCGATTTTTAGAGATCGAATGTCGAGATGAAACCCTAATAATAGGTTTGTTATGATGTCGATAATAATTGTAAAATCTTAATGATTCAGTGCGTGAATCATAATTAAATTAAATAAGACACATAATTAAAACTTCAACATCTATAAAGTTGAAAATTATCTTTATTCATCTAATCATGTGCAAACATATTACTCAAAGCCATGTTTGAGAAGGAAAGAAGGTTGAAGGTATCTTTGGACTTAATCACAAAGTTGCAGTATCTGAAATATTGAACTACACAACCTCATTTTGATCGTTTTACCCAAAACAATGGAAGCCATCGAAGCCGCGGTAAATGCCTCTGTTCTTGCTTGCTTTCCAAGAAACCTCAAGTGAACCCCCCTTTTGCAATTCCAGGAGAAGAAATGCAAGAACAAATGACTCTTTTCCTCACAAAAATACATACATATACACATGCAAGAATCAATACCATATAACTTCACAAAATAGCTTGACAAATGCATGGTATAACAAATCACCATCACATCACAAGCCTCATACCAAGAGAAAAGCCATTAATTTGTGTGGAAAAAACAAACAAACAAACGAACATAAACTCCTCCATGAATATCACAGATTTATGCATCTCACATGACAATAATACACACAAAACCTCTTTCTCAAGCACCTAAATCTGTAAGGGGGGCCGGTTTGTTAATCAGCTCCTGCTAAATGTTTCTGGATTTTCTATCTGGGATTGTTGAACTTGAAGCTGAGGTTCTACACGCGATGCCGAGGACGTATCTAAGTTTACTTGAATATTCTGAGGCTGATGATCCGAAGAAGAAGCATGTCGTCTTCTCCATCTCAATACCTCAAAAACAATAGATGTTGCACTCATAGCCACTCCAAACCCAGTGAATGTTGAAAGAAGTATAGCTAAAATTGGTTGCACATGAACCTACATTTTGCAAATCAAAAGTATTAATTAACAATGTTATCTTGTATGAAATCTTAAAAAAGGAAGGGATTTCATCTTACCAATGAGTAGAAAATATGTGCAAAGAGAACCACAAGCGCGAACTGAACCGTAGCATAAACCCAGACAAACCTTTTCTTCACTGCATAAAAAGTAGACCACTCTGTCAAAAACAACTTCGAAATTGAGCAGCCAGTGGGCCTCTTTGTTGGGGAGGTCGGTATTCTACATATTAAACACAGCTTCAACATAAGTTGCTTACCCATCGTGGAAGCGGTTATGGAAGCAAGGAGGGCCAGTACACAAGAAAAAGGAAGCGATATAGTAACTGCACTAGTTCCCATTTTTCCAACCTGGAACCAAATCATCATTTTTGCTTCTTTCATATGAAAAGTTGTGATTATATTTCACGAGATGAATAAAAGGTGATGATCTTATTAATTATTACCAGTAGCTGCTCAATGAAACAGAAGTAGGCTAACATGCTGATAATGACAAGAATCGGAAGTTCCTGCCAAACCCTGTATCAGTACAATAAACAAAATGAAAAGACCTGTCATTTAATTGAACAGAAAGATGAGTTTTGTGATGTAAATTGTGGAAAAGTAAATAAGGCAAGGTTTTCACCAACCTGTGTCCATTTATCTCCATATGCTGGATTCCATTTGCTGTATTATTTGGACACTGAACACTTTGGATTCGTAGAAGTGTTACAGGTAGATTTTGGACCTCTTGCTTGCAAACATCACACGTCTTGTTGCCTTTGATACTAAACCATTTTATAGCACATTCTTTGTGAGCCAAAGCAAGTTCACCTTTACAACTACATTCGAATTTGAGGGTCTCTCCACCCTCACTTAATTCAACCAAACAAATTCGACAAACTGCTTCTTCTTTTAGTATGTCTTCACCTTCTTCATCGTTCTCTGTAAATGAGAATATGATAAGTGTTTTGTTCTTTGTTGTTATTCTACTTTCTAAGAAACACAAGACAGTTTTCTAATACTGACACAATACCCGTATTATCATTTGCTTCACGACTTGGTGTTATTGAATCATTGTCCTTCACTCGAGGTGTTGTAGGAATCACTCTGAAGAATGAATCCGTCCTACGGATGCTTCCGTCTTTTTTGTTAACTGGGACAGAGAGTGACCTAGCTATGCGCCCCTGCAGTAATATTCCAGTCACAATGAACTGATATTAAGTACAACAAAAACAAAAACAAAAAACCCTGTTGGTTATGTGATTTAGGCTAGCTTCATGGAGAAGGAGAAACTAAGGAACCAAATGAAGATAAACTGCAGATGATTTAGGCAGTTAGTCCTGATAATCTGCATTTTGAAACTTGACAACAGAAAAGACGGTAAATCCACTTTCTTTTGCTCGTAAAGTAGACATGCCAAACTGAATGATCAAACAAAGAGCTCTTGGCATATAAGAGTCTAGATAACATGACGACTCTGTCTTATCGAAATTATATAAAAAGCGGTCCAAATATCATCCACCGGCCTGACCAATTGTAGACATTTTTAAAGAATGCAGAGTCATTAACTGCCTTATATAACCGAAAAATGTTGCCTTTCTTACATTACTTACCCTGATCATCAGAGAGCTGTGAGAAGAAACTCCACCATGCTCTGATTCTGGATTCAAATATGGAGTAACTGGCAGAGAAGATGTCCTTTTGATAGGAGTAAACACTTTTGATAATGACCATGACCGAGATATTGATGCTTTCTCTTGTGAGATTGTGATCGATGAGCTTGAATCCAGAATTCGATCCTTCACGGAGTCTGAATTAGAAGTCCAATACTTGTATTTCAGTTTTGGCAGCAGATTCCTGAGAGATGATTTTCCAGGCGTTGAAGATGGACCAGGAGAAGTAGTGTTGGGTGTTAACATGAAATTCACCCTTTTCGGGGTAGGAGTTGATGCTGCTTGAGCCATTTTAATTTGAACAAACTCTTGGTTTGATACATCCTGAGTTCGGTTCGGTATCTCCAAGAAAAGATTTGATTTCCTCCAATGTTTTGCATGGGGGGATTCTTCTGTTTTACCACAGGAATTTACTTCCTAAACAAATAATTAAAATTCTGTCAATTGAACAGGAAAACTAGCAAAACGATATACTATGCAGAGCTAGAAACTGACTACTTAGATACACCAAATCATCACCTAAAAAGCACAACACATAGAAGAATAAAACATCTGAATAAAAATTAGAACTTTTTCAGTTTCAAGATCCTACTAGGACTTCCAAGTTTCTAACTGATTTTCCAAAATTACTTTTAAAATGACTAATTTTCAGATATACTTGATAGATATTTATTGCTTATGTACCACATGGTCCACCTAGTCACCTAAGGAACACTAATTCTTTTGGCAAGCAAAAACTGAAGTTTTGAGCTTCTTGAGGAATCAAGCTTAAAATGGATAAAGCTGAAGTATTGAGACTGTCCCACCTTTACTCGATCATGATGGATAAGAAAGCAGTTCAAGTTATCTTTGTTGTACTCTTATGTCATCCTCCACACAGAAATTTGTATACCTTATCCAAAAGAATGTCACAATCATATAGAAATCTTTACTTTGGCTGTGAAACACTAGAGCCAGGAAAACAGGGGGAAGATTCGGCCTTACTGTTGGAAGAAATTCAAATTATAAGAAAAAATTTAGTGAAGCAACAAGGAGATAGAGAATTCTGCAATGACAAAAAGGGCTGTAATAAGAATGAAAGATTTGTTCTTTCTAATTACAAGAGATCAGACAAACAACCCAAGAGAGGACAAAAGGACTTCAAGGTTATTCTCAGTCAGAGCCAAAAACACACCCACACACACACACACAAAATAATCAGATTTAGTCACCTCAAGGAAGAAGTTCTGGGCAGCAAGCACGATCAGTAAAAGACAAGCAACAAAACTGACATAAAAACTGGATTCTGGAATCTTCCTTTAGTAAATGTTAATAGTAAAAAGAAAGTTCCAGGGAAGAAAACAAAAGCCAAAACAACTGATAAAAAAACAAATCTTTAAGACTCACCACCTCTGGTATTGGAATAACAACTTCTCTTTCACATGTACTAACAATACTACTCTCACCACCCCTTTCAAGCACATCACTTTCACTTGTTAAACTACCATGTTTGTCCTCAGAGTTCGCCATATCCCAAGTGATAAAGTCTGAAGCTTTTTAACTTTGTGAAGTGAACCCAGATGCTAAAAAGGAGAAAGATGCAGTATAACCAATTGTGCATATAGAGTAGAAAGAGAGTAGATGATTGAAAAGAAAGAAACAGGATAATTCTTGAGAGGGGGTTGGAGGTGGTAGGTAGGTAAGGGGTTGTGGAGAGATCGAGGGGGGGGGTGGTATGGGGAAGGAAGGAGGAGTGGGGAAAGAAAGTGACGGAATTAAATGAGAGGGAAGTTTGAGATGTTTTATGCCGTGGAAGAGTAGTGCAACTGAAAATACTGATGCATGATGAGTGTGACTCAATATTGAGTATATGCTTGAGCATTGAAGGCCATTGCTATACAAAAGATAGTAAGTAGCAGGAATGCAGCATATTTCTTAGTACATCATTAATTGTAAAACTACTTATAACAAAAATTAAAGTATTAGATCATTTATAGGACGCCCATTTTTTATGTGCTCAAACAAATAAAGTTCAATTATACTTCACTCTTCACTGCTACTAATGCATGGGCCTCACTAATTCTTTCCTTTTAGGTTGTTTCACTTTCTTTTCTTAGCATAAACGATGGACAAGAGAAGATGATATAAAGTTGACAATGACAGCTTATAGATGCATCAATTTTGTTATGCCACCTTAAACTTAAAGCCGTTGTGATACGACTGTATGATGCGTCTTAATGTAAACTAAGATGCTCGGTTTACTAGATAATACATCGAAAATAATTAACTGTTGTAATTCATAAGTTTATTGAATCGAAAATTAAATATTTGGCATGTATTTTCAAATCAAAGTGTTCTTCTCCGGACCAAACCCCAGGTTGGTGTCTTGTATCAAAATATTATTATCATGTTTAGTACGGGGCAGATGCTGAAAATTCTATAGAAAACTCGACTGTAGATGCATTTTCAAAAATTGTTAGTATCGTTTATATATAATTATTATTCCGTTTGTACGTGAAATATTTTAAATTGTTTCAAACAAAGTATTGTTGAAATTTTATTGGTATGTATTTGCTAGACTAGCCTGGCTGTTATGTTTGATAAAAGGGAAGAAAAAAAAAAACACTTAAATAATCCAAATTCAATCAGAAATAGTTAGGAACGAAAAGCCATCATTCAAAATCATATTATTAAATTTGTTAGAATGTTCCATCTGAGGGAAAGTTGGAACCTTTTTTTCTTTTGCACAACTCAAATTCACAACTTTTTTTCTTAAAGCATTGTCAAACTTGATCACATGCAGGAACTGAAAGGAGCAATGATTTTAGATGACATATTATTTATTATATATACCTTTTGGAAAACTTGAAATAATCAAAAATATGTTCTAATAATTAGTATTGGAAAACTATACTTGCAAATCAATTTCATGGTGAATTTGTAGCGATTTAGTAAAGAAATTAATTTTGGATTATAGTTTTTCAATATTAACTTTTAAAACAAGGTTTGTGCAATGTTTTGCTTTTTTAAAGCATATTTATTCAAGTTTCTCTATATCTTTGTGTGTGTTTTCTTTTTTCTTTTCTTATTTTAGGCCTTGCAGATGCTATATATGCTATGTGCAACTAATAATCTCCTGATTATTATTTTCTGAAAAAGGAGTAAACCACTTAAATTACTTTAACTAAATTGTGGGATAATTCTTGAAAAGCAAATCCCACCATGAACCAGGCATATTGAATAATGTTGCAGGAGCACATACATAGGAATTCTACCAAAACTACTACTTATCCATTTTCAATTTTTACGGATATCAAGAACTTTATGGTCATTTATAACAAGCATTATTATTTTGATTTTATTCTCTTATCTTCAAGGAAGAAACATTTATCAGGATAATGTTTAAGTTACACTGAAATCGTGTTAAATAAAAATGTACTTGTTATGTATTGTGAACAGAAAAATAAAATAAAGGAGTTAAAATTAATGAGAAATTAGTGACAAAGATCTAATCGGAATATTTTTAAGAATGCGATACGTATATATATTTTTATAGTGAGAAATGACATGCGATAATTTTTATAATGGAATGACAAACATTGAATTCAAAATCTAGTGAATCTAGGGTGAATCCCGAAATCGGTGAATTTGGACAGTGAATCCCGAAAATCAGTGAATTTCGACAATTAATTTTGAAAATTAGTGAATTTCGAACACAAGTGAGTTTCGACAGTGAATAAATAGTTTTGTCATTTATGCAAAAGTTTCAAAAAGCTGTCCTGCTACTCAATTGATGAAATATTGCTGTCATTCTTCCTCATTCCCCCTAAAATTAATTCACATGATTATTTGTATACGTGGAATGAGGTTTTAACAAAAAAAAATTGAGCAGTAGTAATTATTCCAAATAATTTATTTTCCTTGTACATCGCTATGTTGCTTATTGTGGTTGATGTTGCGGATAATTGATGGTTGTATACATAACATGTCCTGTCAATTAGGATCATCTGCTACAAAAATATGGTAGTATTTTCAGTTGCGTGTGTAAATATGTGTTTGAAGGATTTAATTTTTTTGAGATGTGAAATTCCTCTTCTAGCCCCTTCCTCATGAACTCAGCAGAGAGGATCTGCCCTCCATGTCCTGTTAGATTAGTTTACTTTGATGGAGCCCACTTTTTTGTTTTGCTTTTGTTTTTAATGTTCTCTCTAACTAAGAGCTTCTTTGGGTTGGAGGAAATTACTCTTTTTGCGACTCAAATTTAGAAATCTATGTCGAAAGTAAGATTTTCTTCTAATTTTACTAAAACGATAAATTACTGAAACTTAAAATATAGCTAAAAATGTTCAAAACAAAAAGCATAATAATCAACGGTGGAATTAAAAAGATTGGTGACAGATGACATGCTTTACTCGAGGCGAAGCAGCAGAGTAACGCGTACATTGATTTGTCGTCATTCGTCTAAATTAGTCAAATCAAATTTATTTAAATGCAAAAACAATTTCGAGTTTAACCAATGACGATGAAATATCACTCTTGTAAAGAAATCAAGAGACGTCCACAACGAAAATTAATTCACATGATTATTTGTATATGTGAAATTAGGTTTTAAAAAAATTGAGCAGAACTAATTGTTCCAAATATTTTATTAATTAAAAATAATACATGCTTATATTTGATTACATCTATCACAAGTATTGAAGAGGTTAATTTTCTAGTGAATCTCGCCTCATTGGTAAGAAGCTTACCATGAATGACCGAATCAAACAAACATTCTAACTTTCTCCGAATCAAACATTTCCAAACATATTTCCAATCAAAGACAATGGAATCATCATTCCTACCATTTCTTAGGAACCGACCCGGTTTTAGTGGAATACTTTCCATTACTAGTAAATTGCCAATAGCGCCGATCCTTAACCATATGGTCAGACTAAGAGGAAGACCTCTTATGGAATCAATAACATGTCTCGGCAACATAGTATGCAACTTCTCAAAGCACCAAGATCTATCCTCGAGATAATACTACCAATGAAATATTTTGATCCCCAATATCAACTTCACAATCAATAAAATCCCTTAGAGGAGAACCATTAAGCCAAACATCATCCCACAAATGAACATCCTTACCATCCCCAATTTTCCAGACAAAACCGTCACTAACACTTTGGAAACTTCTCAAAATACCCTTCCAGATGAGGGAGTCGCTCACTTTGCTAGTAACTTGAAATAAGTCACCATTCTTAACATATTTGTTACTAAACAACCTGACCCAAAGGCTTTTTTCTTTTTTCATAATGCTAGTAGGGGTATCCGTCAGGGAGATCTCATCTCTCCTTACTTATTTGCGCTTTACATTGAATTTTTATCTATTGCTGTGGAGCTAGGTGTGAAGAATAGAAAGCGGAAACCTGTGAACCTCCGTAAAGATGGGCCTGCTATTTCTCACATCTTTTTTGCGGATGACCTCATTATTTTCACTAGAGCTAATGTGCATGAGGTATCCTATCTCATGAGAGTTCATAATCTTTATTGCTCCATCTCTGGTCAGTCCATCAACCAGGAAAAATCCAAGGTTTTCTTTAACCCCAAAACGGATGGTGGAGTTATCAAAGAAATTGTTGGAGATTTGTAACATGTCCAAAACCAATGATCTTGGGAAGTATTTGGGTGTTCCCCTTATTCACACCAGATTTTCTAGCCGTAATGTGGATTTTGTTGTTAGGCAAGTGCAAAATAAATTGCAAGGGTGGAAGTCTAAATGCCATAATATGGCAGGTAGATTAACCTTGATCAAATCTGTCAATTGCGTGATCCATTTAAATCTTATGCAATCGGTTTGGCTTCCCCAGAAGACGTGTGATAAATTGGATCGTGTTAACAGAGACTTCCTCAGGGGATCTTCTGAAGAACAAAGAAAAGTTCATTTGATCAAATGGGACTCTGTGTTAAGGGACGCATTATAAGTGTTTATTCAGAGGAAATAACCTAATGAATTTGTTTACAAAACTAGGAAGATTAAATCAAGTTACCAAATCACAACTTTCCATTAGAATGAAGGGTAATATTATTTTACCCCTATAATTTCAGGGAATACTTTGGGGTGAAAACTTACATATACAAAGAAACAAAAAAGCATAACATTTATGTATATTTGATTTGATTGATAGAAAACAAAAAAAATCCCATTTTGTAACCTTTTCTTTTGTTCATGCACACAATCATGCATAACCCTGCTTTTCTTTAGCTTTTTTCAATATGACCTAATTAGGCCAGGCTGCTAATAAAGAGTCTACAGAAAGGCTAGGTATACATATATTTGATGATAGAAAAAAAAAAAAACGGAAAAATCAACAACAGAAAGTGAACCCTAAATCCCACAAAAGAAGTTGCCATCTTTAACATATGTCAGCAGGAGGATTCAGAAACCTCCCTTATTAGCTCTTTCCTGTGCTTGCACCAACATACATACGGCGTTATGGGACCTTCTTCCCCGATGAACCATTCATGCTCTGCAACGTCTTCCAGTGTCATCCTCTGGTTTGGATCTGAAAACAACAATTTCAAATATGAATAAATAAAGTCCATGAAAAAGCACCATCAGTAGGGGCCCTATACCGTTCAATGTAGAAATCTAAAATGGACATAGAAACAAAACCTTTGCAAAGAAGCCCTTCCATCAAGTTCATCAGCAAGGGGTTCATACCATCAGGAAGATACAACGGGTCGTTAACAATCTGGAAAAATATCAAACACCTGTTTAGGGGAAAAAACCCTACTTTTTTTGCATGATATTCATAGAATTTTCTACCATCTGATAGGAAATGAAGAATAGCAGTAGATTTAACCTTATCATATGTATCCTGTAGTGTGTCACCAAGAAAAGGATATCTTCCGAAAATCATACAATACAAAGTAACTCCAACTGCCCACGTGTCAGCAGCTCTACCACGGTAGGTTAGACCTGAACATAGTGATATACTTTATGATAAGAATTACCAATGCTAAAAAGAAAAATGAAAAGAAAAGAGAAGAGAGACATCAACCCGACCTAAACAGCACTCCGGTGCAGTGAAAACAGGAGTCCCAGGGGAACGGCGGAGTTCATCAATATCATTCTGCAAAATTTGAAGCATATCAAACACAAAAGGCATCATTAAAATAAGTTGACCTAAAATTATGAAGAAAGAGCCAGGGAGGTGCAGCACAAATACGCAATCAAGAAACCAGTATCAAGAATGAGAGAAGGAACTGCAATGGCAATGACAATACCAAACAAGTAGGCCACTATTCACCCCCCACCAAAAAAAAAAGATACATTACAATTTAATGACTTCCAAATGAGAAATGTTATCCAGCAATAGTTTATAATGATGAGAACGAGAAGGCTGTCTGACCAGCAAGAAATAACCGAAAAAGATCACAAGGGCGTTTCACCAGCCATTTTTGTAACGTATACCAGAATGCAACCACTATCTTACACATGTCGAGAAAAAATATGTAAAATAAAAATAAAAATTATGAACAATGTTGTACCACCTCAAAAACTTGGCTGACGCTGAAATCTCCAATCTTCACTGTTCCAGAAGCGGTAATTAAAAGGTTATCAGGTTTAATATCACCGTGAATAACGTTCTGCAAGATTGACAAAAATTGGCATGAATGCAAGATACTATAATACATTAACTTATAAATGTCAATAAACTTAAATCATATGTCAACATAAGGCAAGATGATAATAAGAACAACAAAGAATAGGAACACTGAATTCTCGAACAAGAGGAATTGACATGCAAATGAATGATTTAATGAGTAATTCTCCCCAAAGAAGTCCTTTGTTAAAGAACATTAAAAACAAAAAAAGTAGGCTCCATCAAAGTGATGTGTTATGCATACAGACATCATTTATCCGCAGCATCAACCACAATAAGCAACATAACATTGTACAAGGCAAATAAATACATTGAAGTGGAACACAGATCATAATATCGAAGCTCAGAGGAAAGTATGGAAATTATTCATACATGAGCATGAAGATACATCAAACCAGAGACTATATCTCTCAGATACTTGCGTGCAGGATTTTCTCCAAGCCCACCACGTTGCACAGCACCATCACAGACCAATTTTCCTTCAACATATTCGAGAACTAAACAAGAATGCAGAGAGTAAATTTCTCATAAATAAATAACCCTGTAATTTTCCTGCATTGCAATCTTGAAAGATGCAAGACAGCAACATCAAATCTCCGTCAAGTCGTATGTATGTAAGTATCTATCTATTTATATATATCATCCTGGTTTTTATTCTTTTGAGGGGTGGGCGGGAGAGGGGATTGGTATTGGTCAAAACATACCCATGTAGAAATGATCAACTGTAGGATCATCAATCACTTCAATGAGATTAACAATATTGGGGTGGTTCAAAACTTTCATAATCAAAACCTGAAGATAAAAGGAAAACACAAAAGAAATTCAGATGAAAATAGATGTACGTATATCACATAACAATACCCAAATGAAAAAAGTATCGAAAAAGAGAATACTCATGAGTATCTGATACCGCCATACATTATCAGCATATTGCATTTTTCTGAATAACATTACAAGGAAGAAAGTACCTCACGCAAAACATCGGACATAGCTGTCTCCGAAGGGGCAACCCGCCGCTTTAGTAAATGTGACTTGTGAAAAGCCTACAGACAAAAGGTTTGGCATAAAAAATTCAGGATCAACAAGCCGATGCTGCTCCAAGGACATCTCTTGCTATAGAGAAAATAAAGCTTTTGAGAATTGTATAGAAGAGAGCTAGTTTTAGGCATTCAAGAAGTTATCTGGAATCTTTCAATCTTCTGAGCTCTCACTTCCCCCACCCCCAAAGCCCATACAAATTCCTTGAAAGCAATATAAATTAGGGAGGTACTGAAAGAAGAAAAAGTACTCAGGGACAAATATCAGATTCTTCAGCACAAACTAAACAAGTTAGAAGAGTATTTAATCAGCTCTAATTTAGATGCACAGGTCCTGGTTCTCCCTAGCAGTCTAATCTTTCACATGCTTTTGGACTAAATTGCTGGCATGGATCGGAACCATAAATGGTAAACCATGTATGTCGCTTGTGAAAAAAGACTATCATAATTGCAAGCTCAGGGTGCAATTTACCAGAAAAAAAAAAGTATATTTAAGAGTTGCACAAGGAGGCAAGGTAGCATGGCACCAGAACTTACCTTTATTGCATAATGCTTTTCATCAACAGTACTACGATAAAGCACCTGCGAATTTATCAAGGTCATCAAACAATGGATTGAAACTCTGCATAAGGAAAGAATGGCAGTCAAAAGAAGAAACTGACCACTTTCCCGTAGCTACCAGAACCAATCTTGTATTCTCGGACATATTCATTCAGCATCTTGTTTCCCTTTTCATCCTTAACAAAGAAAAAATCAACAGTAAGAACAAAATCATAATTTGCACAATGATGGTGAACTATGAACACCTATGATTTGCCAAGAAAAAAAAAACGAAAGCTTAATGACAGGGCAGATGAAGTGAAGAGAAAGAAACATAAATAAATCACTGGAACCATGAGATCCCCAGTTAAACAAAACAGGATCACAAGATCCATTGCAAGTTTGCAACCAATTTGTAATGAGATTTTAAAAGAAAATGGATACCTGCTAAGGGTATGCATGTAGATCAGACTACTACAAATTTGAATATCTAAATAACGAAATACTTCCCACCACTGTGCATCGAGGTGTATGAGAAAGAAAAGGATACTTTTTTCCATCCAGGGTCACAGGAAAAGATACCGTAGCAATATTCTTAAAACCAAGTTTCCCAAATAAAGTAGATTAACTGAATACTTTAAGCATCATAAAATAGGATAGACAGAAAATGAATGAAACACTTGCTGTATTTTCTAATCTATTGACACCTCAAGAGCCAGTAGAGTATGTGTCTGCAAATCAGTTAGAAAGTTCAATTCCAAAAACACGAGCTAAAAAGCACAGTGAATAGCTCTTACCAATTTTTATTCTAATTTCAAGCAACTATGCCATGAGGACTATGCCACATGACAGATACAGCTCCACTCATAATTATTAGCAAAAGCTAAACACATATTTCACAAAGTATATGTTTAATAGGTTACTTACTTCAGACCGTATTAGTTTGTAGGTTTCCTTCACAGGAACTTCACGGCAAATCAGACCATTCTGAATTTTGTACAGGAGAATATCCTCAGAACGTTTGACAGGGCTTTGGAACTCACTATCGCCCCCATTCCGGTTTCAGTTAAAACACTATCAAAACGTCCATCCCCATCCTCTTCCTCTGCCTCTCTATCTAATAAGAGCTCCTGTGAAGTATGATTTTGAAATCCTTTATTAGGCCTCCCCAACTTTTTAACCTTCCTCATAAATGCCAAGCCGAAACAACCACAGCAGCCCAGTTCCAACATTTTTATGAGTGTACCACTTTTAATAAACATGAGAAACTATAATCAAATGAAACAATCCACAGTCTGCATCTCAGCAACCATTGATCCCCAACCTGAAAAATATGGAATTTCGGCTTGATAAGACACTCTTTCAGAAAACTAACAGACACAAAATTCTGACAGTGGACATTCAGGTCTTTCCTAGCATGTGAACACAAATACACACCTATTCTTGATTGCAAATCATGATTTGAAAATAGGGACCTTTAAGGATGTGATGTGGGCTTCAAACGCGTCAAAAACACTGTTATTCCAATGGATGCCATTCAGCAAAGTGGAAAAAACAGTTGAGCATATTGATTCCGTTGCAATTAGCCCCTGACATCCTGAGACTTCTGGATCATATAAACCAGGGGAAGAAGTATGCGGGCCACCACCAGCCCTAAGCTCAAATGTTGACAAAAGGCAAAACCTTGACCTTTCCTGCCAGAAGAATACAAGACACGGAGCACAATTCAAAAAAAAATCTCAATAACAAAATACATAAATCTTCTTGTTAAACGTTGACAAAATATCAGCAGCTAAATTTCAACAATTAGTTTCTTCCCTATCCCTATTCTAAGAAAACGACAGCAATAAATCAGCTAATGTCCATAAATACGTATCAGCCCGTTTAGCAAGATAAACGGGAGAAACATAAAAAATTAAACCTTTGTCGACCTTCTATTGAGGTTAACGACACGTCTTTGAAAACCCTAAATTCAAATTGAAGGTAGAACGTTATGTCTATGTATTTCCATCAATGAAAAGCTCCAAAATAAACTGTCCGGAAACAAATTCATATAATTGGAAAACCCTATTCAAATGGAGACATAAAAAAAAAGGGAGGGGAGCGGAAAAATAAACAAGAGATATATGTCAATGATGCATGGAGCGAAAAAACAAAAAAACGGGATCATACGATTCGAGAACATACTCGGAAGCAGATGACTTTTGATCTCAGAAATTCAGCCGGTCTTCAAGAAAACTGAGATGGGTTTTCGATTGCAGGTGGTATTGGTAATTTGGCAGTCAACGTAAAGGGAGAAGAATACGAAAATCAGAGAAAAGGGAGAGGAATCAGATTTGAAGCTGTCTATTTCTCGAGTGATAGAGAGGGGAAGGTGAAGGCAACGAGAGAATATCTTTTGACACACAGGAGCCAAATTTCGGTGCTGCTTTATAAATTGGGCAATGACAAATATAATCTCTTTTTAAAAAAAATGGCTAATTTAATTTGTTACTGTTTACCAATTTTGGGACGCAATTTTCTCTTGTTATTTTTTATGAATGTACACGATCTTAAGGTACACAAATCCCCTATTGGGTTCCCTTCCCAATTAGGGTTTAGTTTGGTTCTAAAAACGCCAAAAACACGAAAATGGAAGTAGTATTTCGACAACAAAGTGGTACGCCACGAATTGTTTAGACCATTTTCTTAGAAGAAACAATTATATCAGCCATTTCTTTGGTCAAAAAGATTGAATAAGCCGTTGCCCATTGTAGTAATACCCTAAATAATTACGTTTATTTTTTCCTTTTCTAATTTAACTTATATTATGTCGCTAAAACAAAACAAAGCTTACGTCACAATTTCGTTTCTTTTTTATTGAATCGATAAATACAAGATGTCTTTCGGATACATACGTTAGTAGTGAATTCATTCAAATGTCTAACCCATTTCTCGTTGGAGCCGTCATGATTCGAATCCGACTAGGCGTTTAAATAGGTGTGTGTCTCTTTTAATCTGGGAAAAAAAAAAAAAAAAACAAGTTGTTACGTATTCAATGATAAGTAATTGTGATTTTGTTTGCATTAAAAAAAATCAATAATGTAATTGGTGTAAATGGTAAAGGAATAGCAGGGCGTAAACGATTCGAGTTACTCGCAAGTCTCTCGATTAGTGAAATGCTCGCTCGGATATGGTTTTAATCAAACTCGAGTCGAACTCGAGAAGGTCATCATAATTAATTTATGGATGATGTTTCAATATTGACATGTTAGTCAAACAAGCATGTGGGCAGCATGTTTGGTTAAGTAGGAGACATTTTATTTCAGGTCATCGTGCACGGAAAGAGGAGCTTATCAAATCACTTTTCCTTCCCCATATGGCGGATAACATACTCCTTGAGTCAATTTGGCGCACGACTTGTAAAGGACAGTTTTTACCGGCAACCTTCTTTATGCATTTACACGGACGTATTCGGTTACTCACTTGTTGCTCGGATCAAACAAACAAATGAAAGGGATTGATTATAAGGCTTGATCATCTTCTTCCTACTTCAGTTAATTTAGCAAAAGAAAGGAATAGGAATTGCGGATGCTATGTGTTCTCTTTTGTGGTGTTTTTTAAGTGTCATAAAGCAAAAAATGGTTTGGACCAAAGAGCATGTTAGTAGAAGTTGGGAGACATTTTTAAACGGTATGAGTTCAGGAAATATGACTATGGAGAGAATAGGAAAAAATTATTCAATTGGAGTTACAAGTACTTGGAAGAGAGGAAAGAGCGGCGCCATGCTCAAATTCCTTTTTATGGTAAGAGACGAAGCCTTCCCAAAGATTTCGTCCGTTAACGTTTAGTAGACTTGCTTAATGTATTTATCTATTTTTTTAAATAATCTATATATAATATATGGAGGAGTGAATTTAATCCAATTACCCGCAAAAAAACCGATTGACCCGCTCCAAACCCGCTTCATTTCCTAAAATAAAAATATATTTGTAAAATCCTGCATTAACTCCTATTAACTCCCAAAATTCAAAATTATTATTCAAATTCAAAATTCATAATTCAAATTGTTATTTCCTTTTATTTCAGATTCCAAAAAATACTGCATTAAATTCATAATTATTATTCAATTTCAAATTTCAAAATTCAAATTCTTATTTCCTACCTTACAAGTGATTCCAAAAATCTATATATATAGTCATAATTCCTACCTTACTTTGAAGAGCCATAATTCGAGTAAGAGCTTTTCATTGATCGAAATTTGACATTAGACAGGAGTTTGAAAATGATTTGTTTGTTTCCTTTTGTTTTGTTTAACATTGCAAGGTGTTTATTGTGAGATGAATGAGATTATGATGGAAGAGTGATCACCAGTGACTACGTACGGATCAAGACACATTTGTTTTGGTTTAATGTAAATTGCTCTTCAAAGAAGCCTTTCATTAATTTACGGATCAAGACTCAGCCTTAACTTTTTTTTCCCGGTTTTTAATCATTTAACAGGTAGATTTTTGTGCTGAAAGTGGAAACTGGGTCATAGTTCAAGCATACCTACGAGTACAGGTACTTTTTTCATACTCTTTTGTTTCTCTTTATTATTATTTTTGAAATTGTCAATTGTTATTTCAATTTAGCTTTGTTTTTTTCTCTGGCATATAGTGTATCTCCATCTATTAATCATGTGACATTTTAAAATTTTGAATTTTCAGGCATATGAATTTGCTCCCCAAGAACCGTCTCATCTCTAAAATTAATATACTTCATTTTATTTAAATTTTTTTGACAAACAATTTTAATTTTATCATTTCATCTTTTCCGTCATAGTGTATCTCCATCTATTAATTGTGTGACATGTTAAATTTTTGAAATTTCAAGCATGGCGAATTTGCTCCCCAAGAACCGGCTCATCTCTAAAATTAATATACTTCATTTTATTTAATTTGTTTTTGACAAACAATTTTAATTTCTTTCAGGATCTACTTCATGCTTTGAAATAAATAAATTTGTATACATAAGAACATGTTGGAAGAAATCTCTGTTTAACAATGTATTTTTCTATTTTTGTTCCTCATACATGGCCTAGCCTTTGTTAGTTGAAGCTTGGTTTAATTTTCTATTTGTGAATTTATTTATGCGCACTCTAGAAAATCAAATCTACGAACATTATTGTGCTTTTATTGTTTTGATACAAAAGATGTCAATAAAGCGGTGATGCATTATAAGTTACATTTAGGTGAAGTATATTCACTTTATATTTCTGCATAAAGGTTCACAGATTGTGAAAATATGGCTTTATAATTTCATAGATAGTCATTTTTTGAATTATTGACCATAATTAGGAAATCAGTTGAGAAATTTGTGGGAATTGAGATTTTGAAAATATGTCTTTCTTTAATTTGGTAGATAATGATTGATATTGAATTCTTGGCAATGATTAGGAAATAGATTGAGGAATTTGTGGGAGTTGAGATTACGAAAATATGCCTTTATCATTTAAGTAGATATTGAATTTTTATTTTACTTTTGAATTCTTGGCAAGGATTAGGAAATAAGTTGAGGAATTTGTGGGAGTTGGGATTTTTAAAATATGCCTTTTTTTAATTTCGTAGATAGTGATTCTTTTTTTTTTTTTAAATTCTTGGCAATGATTAAGGAAACCGGTTGAGGATATTGTGGGAGTTGGGATTTTCAAAATATATATTTTTAATTTTCGTAGATAGAGAATTTCTTTTATTATTTTTTTTGAGTTATTTGCAATGATTTGGTAAATTAGTTGATGAATTTTGGGATATGAGATTCGAAAACATGGCTTTATAATTTAAGTAAATAGTGAAGTTTTTTTGTGTTCTTGGAAATGATTAGGAAATCGGTTGAAGAATTTATGATAGTTGAAATTTTGAAAATATGTTTTTAATTTTGTAGATAGAGATTTTTTTAATTATTGGCAATGATTAGTGAGAAATCGGTTAATGAATTTGTGAGATATGTTTTTATAATTACGTAGATAGTGAATTTTTATTATTTTTTGAATTATTTGCAATGATTAGGAAATCAATTGTGGAATTTGTGTGAGTTAAGATTCGAAAATATGCCTTTATAATTTAGTAGATAGTGAATTTATTTTTTTGAATTCTTGCAATGATTAGGAAATCAGTTGAGGAATTTGTGGGAGTTAGAATTTTGAGAATATGTTTTTTTCTTAATTTATTATATAGTGATTTTTTTTTGAATTCTTGGCAATGATTACGGAAATCTGTTGAAAATTTTGGGGGGCTGGGACTATGAAAATATGCCTCTTTTTTAATTTCGTAGATAGTGAATTTTTTATATTATTTTCTTTTTGAAATATTGACAATGAATATGGTATATCATTTGAGGAAATTGTGAGATTTGATATTATGAAATTATGACTTTATAATTTTGTAGATAGTAAATTTTTTTCAAAAAGAATATTTTCTTGATTTAATTAAAATATAAAAACGAAATTTAAAAATTTATAAACAAAATCAAACAAGATCTCCTATAAAAATGAAATCTAAAAAAACTCTTCCTCAAAAACAAAATCTAAAAAAACCCTTGATTTAATTAATACAAAAAAATACAACCATAAAATAATTAAAAAATTCCTTAATTAAAAATACGAGGTAAATATAAAATGAAGTTAATTAAAATATTAAAAAAGTCCTAGAGATTTAAAAAAAATCATTGATTTAATTAAATTATAATAAAATACGAAATTAAACAAATACATAAACAAAATCAAACAAGATCTTCTAAAAAATGAAATATTTAAAAAAATACCCTTCATTTAATTAAATAAAACAATGAATTAAAAAGCAGAATTAATAGAATCTACATGTGCAATCATAAAATATTTACACAATGATAGCACATTAATAGCGTGTGATTTCACAATAGTATCATATTAATAGCGTTTATAATAAAATCAATTTATTAGTGAACCAAAAATGTAAATCAGCATATTCGAAAAACTAAAAACAAACTATTAAATAAAACCGGCAAATCAATCCAAAAAAAAAGATAAAAAAATACAAAATCAGTTAATTTATTGTAAAATCGAAAATCTCTCCCGGTCCCAAGCATTAAATCCGAAAAATCTGCCAGCAAATAAAAGAAACCCTGGGGAAAAAAAAATTAAAAAAACATAAAATATAAAATCAATGAATTTATTACAAAATAAAAATCTCTCAACAATTTAAATTAAAAAATTTCCCCACACATAATAAAATGTACCAAACAAATTAACAAAACCGGTATTAATAGCGTTTATATTCAAATCAATTTAAAATTTCCTCTTTCAAAAAAAGTCAAACTTAACTTTAAAAAACCACCGCTTTAGGAAAATAGTAAAATTAAAATTTAAAAACCGACTCTTTAGAAAAAACCACTCATAAAAAAATGGTTAAAGATTTCACATGAATATAATTTATGTGCAATCCTCTAAAATATTTACACAATGATAAGACATTAATAGCATGTGATTTGGCAATAATAGCATATCAATTGTGTTTATCTGAAAATCAATTTAATAGTGAAAGAAAAATATAAGTCACAGTATTAGAAAAATAAAACCGACTCTTAAATAAAACCGCAAATAAATCCGGAAAAAAAAATTTAAAAAAACAAAAATACAAAACCTATGAATTTATTGCAAAATCGAAAATCTCTCCCATGCGCCAAGCATTAAATCCGGAAAATCTTCCAGCAAATAATAAAAACACAGGGAAAAAAAAATAAAATAGAAGAAAAGACAAAAAATAAAAAATCAATGAATTTATTTCAAAATCGAAAATCTCTCACCAATTTAAATAAAAAAATTCGCCCCACACGTAATAAAATCTCACAAACAAATTAAAAAACAGGGTAAGGTATGGTGGTAGGGTGGTGGGTAGGCCAGGTAGTAGTAGTGGTGGTGGTGGTGGGTAGGGTAGGAGTAAGGTATAGTAGGGGTGAAGTGGTGGGTAAGGTAGGGTAGGTAGAGTTCTGATGGGGTAGAAGTATGGTAAGGTAGGTTGGGTTAGTGGGTAAGCTAGGGTAGGGTAAGGTAGGGTTGTGGAGGGTTTAGTAGGGTAGGATAGGTTGGGGTAGTGAGTAAGGTAAGGTATGGTGTTGTGATGAGTAAAATAGAGTATAGTGGAATGATGGATAGGGTAGGATTAGGTGGTGGGTAAGGTAGGGTTGGGGAGGGTTGAGTAGGGTAGGATAGGTTAGGGTAGTGGGTAAGGTAATGTATGGTGGTGTGATGGGCAAGATAGGGTATAGTGGAATGGTGGATATGGTAGGGTTGGGTGGTGGGTAAGGTAAGGTAGGGTGAAGTGGTGGGTAAGGTAGGGTTGGAGAGGATTGAGTAGAGTGTGATAGGTTGGGATGGTGGGTAAGGTATGGTATGGTGGTGTAGTGGATAAGATAGGGCAGAGTGGAATGGAGGATATGGTGGGGTTGGGTGGTGGGTAGGGTGCAGGTGGGGTGGGGTGGGGGTGGGGTGAAAGGTAGGGTGGTATGATAGGCAATGTAGTGTAGGGTAGGGTTAGGGTGGATGAATGTAGAGTAGAGTAGGGAAGGATAGGTTGGGGTAGTGGGTAAGGTAAGGTGTGGTTGTGTGGTGAGTAAGATAAGGTAAAGTGGAATTGTGGATAGGGTACGGTTAAGCGGTTGTAGGGTACGGTGGGGTGGTGGGTTGAGTAGGATAGAGATGGATGGGGTGGTAGAAAGGTAGGGTGGTATGATGAGTAAGGTAAGGTTAGGGTGGATGAAAGTGGAGTAGAGTAGGTAATGGGCAAGGTAGGTAGGATGTCGAGGGTAAGATATGGTGATATCGGGTAGGGTAGGATAGGGTGGTGGGTACGGTATGATAGCGGTGGGTAGGGCAGGATGGGTAGAGAGGTAGGGTGCAATGGGGTATGACATAGGACTACTCACCCCTTCGCCTATATCATACCTTATGAACCATATCATACCCTACTCAAGCCAACCTTAATTCACTACATTGCTCTATCAATCACCCAATGTGTCATCTTTTATATAATTTGTTTAATTCCAATCCTTCATATTCTATTCAATTCAATTCTTGCGTAACAAATATGCCAATAAAATCTTCTTTCATCCTTCAAAAAAATCTTCTATTGAAATATACGTTCTCCCGTGCAATGTTAAAAACAGTAATATAACCACAATTATTGGCATCAGAATAACTTTTAGACATATTGTGTGGTATGTTTTTTACTTTATCTGAAGGTAATCACATTGTCATACGTCCCCGTGCAATGCACGGGTTTATGACTAGTAAAATAATACCCATGTGTACCAGCTAAAAAAAATTACCCAACCCAAAAGCCCAATTACTATAAGGAAGCACATACTGTTAACAAGACATCGTCCTAATGGTTATCACTAGGGTATAACCTGGTAACTGATCATGCTTTGAACCCCGTTTGAGGCAAGTTAAGGGTGCCTATGTTAATCTTTCGTTTCCGAAAGAAAGAATGAAAAAAAGACTTCGGTTCTTGATCGTTTTTGTTGTTTATTGACTTCTGCCGTGAATGTCATGTTCATTGCTTCATTAAGGCTCTAAAGTGGGGTCATATCAAGCTTTTCATTTTTACTCTCTCTCATACTATACACTTTCATCGTATGTGAGAGATTAGAAATTAAAGATTGTAATGTATGCCAGTTGATACAATCTTCATACAACGGTTGTATTATAAACTTTTCCTTTCTTGATTATCTTCACTTAGCCCATTAACTAATCAAACAATTGTGCTATTTGCATGAATATTTAAATGGCAAGAGTACCCTCATCATAAGTACGAGATAAAAATGTATTATATGAATGATAGTAAAAATAATAGGCTCTTATGTATGTTGCTTGATACAACATTCTAACGACCGTTGCAACATAAAATCTCTCGTGTATTGTTTAGAAAATCTTGATTTATTTTAATACACTAGAGATTAAAAACTATTTTTATTTCAGATGAAAACTAAACTGTACTTTACCTCTTTTTTTATGGGTTAAAAAAACTTTATTAAGCACTCAATGTCGCGAATGGAAGCCAAAATTACATGGGTAGGAGTGGTGGAACCCCCATTCAACACAACCCACTAATCTAAGTCTTTCTTTTGCTAACAAGTGTGCGGCATATTGCATTGTCTCTTGACAAAAGAGAAAGAAACATGACCAAAAAATGTAAAATTTCAAAGCATTCATCAAATATACTTACTAATGACAAATCCACATACGATTTGAAAGATCTTCGGAAAACTAATAAGAAATCTACTTCAAAAATAACTCTAAAGAATCCTCGTGTTATAGCAAATGTCAATACATGATACATGGCTAGAGCTTCCCCCACGATCACATCATAATGCCCCACAATTTTTTTTGTGAGAAACTTATGATAACCCTGCCCTGCCTATTACGTAAAATATCTCCCATTGTCGTAAGACTGTGGTCAAAAGCAACATCAACATTAAATTTGGGCGGCTTCTATCGGCACCCCGAAAATACTCACGCCACCACGATTACTCTCGGCTCTCTGTAGATCACTCTTGGCACCATATTGAATATTTTTATTATTTTGAACAAAGATAACGTCGGTGCAGGCCGGCACCCTTTGCGTCTGAGCTTATTTGGGCGGCGTTGGTTTTCAATCTCAATGTCGGTGACACCGATTTTACTGATTATAAATGTGTCATTGGTGTAAAGCGTCGGACCACCGGCGTTTTGAGCGAAAAAGTCGATCGCTCGATCGCTGCGTAACTTGGTGGCAAAAAGTGATTTGGTGATGTGATAAAGTAAATGAAAAATAATAATAATAAGAGTGTCAATAATAAAATGGTGGTGTCAATAGAACTCGCCTAAATTTGAGTCCTGGTTAAGTCGGCGGCATTCATTTTGAATTACGAGGTGGTGCTTGGAAGATGAGAGTAAGCCTTTAATGTTGCGAAAGGTATTC